>JAKCPI010022330.1:0-19257 GCA_023213315.1 Euborellia annulipes | reverse complement strand
AAAAAATCCCGAGTACTTAACTCCAAAATTAATTTTTTTTTTCGAAAAACCCCATTTTTTAAGCATATGTCGCCCTTAATGGATAAAAGTTTGGCCACACCTGTCATATATTGTTTCAATGAAAATGTTTGAACATGTTTATTTATGAAAACAAACTACTAGTAAAAAAAAAAAATAAAAACAATACTTTCTCTCTTTATATTTCAATATAGGTAAGAGAAAAAAAAATTTTTTGAAATCAAGCAAAAGACGTTGTCACGTTAAAAGCCACCGGCTGTGTAGAAGACACAGCCACACCTAATTTTTTAGTTTTTTTTTCGATTTTGGAAGAAACATTTGGTTAAACTATATCCACACTTGTAAACCGCTAATTTATCAATCGGTTAGAATAATTAATTTTTCAGCTACCTAAAATGTTATTTTACTTCCGGAAGAACCTAATTTTATTGGACTTATTTAATTTTTTTTTTTTTTCTCTTTCAAGGTAGTTTATAGCTGTGTTTAATCAAATTGGTAAAAAATAATAGAGAACGATAGCTGCATTTCTCTTTATTATTTTTTACCAAATTAATTTTATTTGATAAAGAAATGTAGCTGTTACGAACTTATAAAATGGAGATACAGATAGTAACCAGCAAATCAGATAGAGAGTCTCTTCTTTTATTAATTTTAAACTGGTAACCGTTGGCTCTAGTTGAAACATTATGATTTAATATGAGAATTAAATCCAAGTAAGTTAACACAAGGTTTTTTGTTTCAATAATTTATTTAACACTTTATACATATTTCGACACAAAATGTGTTATCATCAGAAGTGAATTACATACTGGTATGTAATTATGTAAGTATTCACTTTTGATGATGACACATCTTATGTCGAAATAGTTATAAAGTGTAAATATATAAATTATTGAAACAAAAACCTTGTGTTATATTACTTGGATTTAATTCTTCTATTAAATCTCTTCTTTTACATAGAACGTTTTAGCCAGAACGTTTGATTTAAACTTGACTGCTTTCCTCCATATATCCAACTCATTATTTAATTTTAGTTATGATTAGGATGGCTAATTTGTTTTCAAATAACGCCTTATAGACTGCAAGGAGCCATTATTTAAGATACAAATATTTTGCTGAATGAGTTTGTGTTTGCTTAACATATCGTCGATGGAAAATTGTATTGTATCAAGTCCATTAGTTCATCACCAGATTTTTTTATGGTTTGTAATGTATTTAAAAGCCGAGAGTCGGTGGATTTGGTTCATTTATGTCACTAGAAATATCTTGTCAATGTCAACTAAAACTTTTAAAAAAGTGGACTTAATACAATACACAATACAATATTTCATCGACGATATTTGCGACAGGATTTGCTGCAATATGCCAAACACAAATACAGCCAACATCTAGGGAAAGTTGAATTGCTGCTTACATCTCTTAATTTGACGATATTTGGATGACTCCCCCAGCGCATCAAGATTTCCATCTCCTCTTGGCAGTCTCGTTTTGATTTATCAATCACCTGTAAAAAAAAAAAATTAAATATTATTTATTATATTTTTTAATTAATAAAAATTTCTTAATCTAAATTTTATTTGTCAGTATTTGTCTAAAAGATGAATTAAAAGTTATTTTGAAGTCAAAAGATTTTTTTCGATATGTGTTTTGTCAACTTTGGCACAGATTCATTACACAAGTTTAATACGAAAATTTTAATATCTAAATTTACTTTTAAAAAGATAAATTAATTATATATTATACACGGATACAAAACCAAGAATCTTTTTTTATTTTAAATTGTTTTAATTTTATTAGAACAAAAAATATTTGCAAACTATATCATAAATAGTTAAAAAACAAAATTAATGTTATTTAGGAATAAATAAGAGGAAGGGCTTTGATTTAAAAAAAAATCGTTTTTCGCCCCAAAATTATTTATTTATACTCTGTTCCAAGAATAAACGTTTTCAAGACAAAATTTCTAGCTACGCCACTGCTTGATTTTCCAACAAAGTTATTATTGTTATCGTTAAATTCAATAAAATAAAGATCAAGAACTTAACGATACCAATAATAACTATTGAAGGATGAAGCAGTAGAATAGCTAGACCTGAAAACGTTCAGTTTAATCTCTGAAACAGACAGACTATATATAAAAAATTGTGTTTTAAAAAATAATTCTCTTTTTTTTATTTTCACCTTACATAAACGAAAAGCCTTCCTCCCATTTCTTCCTGAATAACATTATTTTTAGAGGGTTTAAAATGAAGAAACAACAGAGTATTATTTATTTTATTGGCGATCGATTTCGTCAAAATGACATCTTCAGGTCAGCGAAATCAATCGCCAATAGAATAAATAATACATGCTTAGGATTTTAATGATATTTTTCCCTCAGAAAAAGGTTTAATTTAACAATTGTAGATAAACCGTAAGGAAGGTAGATCTGCAGCCAGGAGAATAAAAAAACTATTTTAATTTCTTTTGGCCGACGTTTCGGACACCAATCGCGTCCTTTTTCGGGACCAAACATTGAAAAAAATTGGAAAAAATAAGGCACAGAGAGCTCTTCTTCTCGTGCACAAAAAGATGCCTCTTTCAAAATTGTTCAAATATTTTATATATTACAAAACAACATCTATGTGTGTTTTTTAACAATCTCGAAGAAGGACGTGATTGGCGCCCGAAAGGTCGACCAAAAGAAATTTAAATACTTTTTTATTCTCCTGGCTGCAGATCTACCTTCCTTAGGATTAATATATAACAGCCATTTTACACTTTTAATTGTAAATAAAGTTATTGATGGAGGAAGTTGGATTGGGGGCGATGCTGTCCGAGGCCAATAATAAAATTAAATTTTTTTATACATCAAGTATGCTAGATAAAAATAATGTAATAATGGAGATACGCCAGTTTAGGCCGAAAGGGTGGATAATTTTGAAAGACTGTGAATGCGAAAGTAATATATTATGAAAGAGAGAAATGGATGGTAAGAATAATTGTGGAATGGCGTGGTGTGGTTTGGCGGGCGGAGGATGATGTATCTGGCCTGGTTCCGAACAGTAAATACAAAGAATATCAGGTGATAGGCAGGAATCAATAAAATGATAAGTAAAGTGTGCGATTCCGGCCCTAAACCATTTACCAGGTCGGCAGTTTCATGGTAGGGTGGAATGATTTGGTGCTTGCATTAGCTGAACGCAGTTTTTAGCAAGACACCAGCAATGGTCGGAAGTCAAGTCAGAGACTTAGCGACAGGTATTAGTAGAGAAACCTGGTTTTCGGAGAATTCGTGATCCATTTCTGGCGCGAACAATTATTATTATTTCATATATAAAACTCTGTTGTTTCATGAAGACAAAAGTGATGTGGCCATTAGCTTTTCTAGTCCCACCGTCTCATCAAAGAAAAAATCTCGACTTAAGAAAATCCATGCATTTACAATGAAACATCGTGAAATGGTTAAATTGGCATTGCATGTCTATTATTCTAATAAAACGTGATAAAAAAATATTCCCTGTTACTAAAATAATTAGTATATTATAGTTATTTTGAAGTAAAAAAAATTGGTGTGACTGGCGCACAGCACACAACTTTCTCTTACCTTCGGTAATCGAAAGTTGTGTTCTGTGTGTCACACCAGATTTTGTGTCGACATATATTTAGTTCCCGACATACGGAACATATGAATTCAGATGTAAAATTTATAAGTATGGGAAAATATTTATATTTTGTTACCATGGCAACCATTTCTCCTATCTTTTCTATGGAGTACAAGAGTAAAAGTGGTCTTCAGAAGATTTCAATTGCAAAATGAGAATATACATTTTAAAGAGCATTTAAAAAATAAATGATTTTTGAATTTTAAAAAAAATCGTTGGAGCAAATTTTGAGAAAATCGAAAAAAACTGAAAAAGTACATCAGTAAAGTACTAGTACTCTTTGGCCGATTTTGATTAAAAGCTTATTTTTCCGGTCCCGGGGGTGTTTAACTTATATATAAAATTTCAACCTCGTAGCTCAATTCCTTCATGCTTAAAATTGAACACACACCACACACACACCCACCCACCCACCACACACACACCCCCCCCCCCCCACCACACACACACAGACAGACCATGTCGCGAAAACCACTTTTTGGATTCAGGGGACCTCAAAACATGTATATCCATCAAAATCTCGACATCAATTTTGACATGAATCCAATACTTTCTCTCTCTATATATATTACATATATACATAGGTAAGAAAGTAAAAATTTGTGCTTTGAAAACTTTTGGTACAGATTCATTGTACGAAATGAAAATTATTTTCAAAAAATAATATTTTTTTAACAAAAGATAAAATGACATTATTAAATAATAATAATATTTCAATAGTACCGAAAGGTGATTAATGTTTATGTAGTAGCTTAACTATTCAAACAAATTTGTACTGACTAACAAAGTTATTTGAAGAGACTATAGGTTTTGTGGTGGCCAAATCACTCTTATATTAATAAATGAGAAGAAAAAAGGTGCATTGTGGAATATACAGGAAAAGATAATGCAGTCAGAGAAATAAAATCGACGTTTCGGGCGCAAGTCATAGAATAGATGATGTTATTTTGTTTAGCTTTGAATATGTAAACAATTTTAGGAAAGCTGCAAATTGTGCCCCAAAAAAATTAATTTTTGTCAGTTTTTAAACTATGTATTTTTTAGTGAAGAAGTGAGGAAGTAGGAACCGCACCTTGCAGGCGTATTCGACTTGAGTACTTCTTCGAATGCAAAGGCGACATACGGAGTAGCTGCCTTCACCAATTACATCCCGCAACTCATATTCATCACCAATTGAGTTTGGTTTGACTGGTAGCAACTGAAAAACATAAAATACAATAATAAATTTAAAATTATTATATATTTGTTATTAGTAGAATATAACTAATCAATATTTACAAGAATTATTTATTATTATATATTTTGAAAACGTTTAAAAAAGAAAATATGGTGTGACTGGTCGCACAGCACACAATTTAAGAGCCGTTTTCGAGAACTGATGTGCTGACCAGTGGCGTCATTTGGGGAGAGGGGGCAGGGGGCGAGCATTTGCCCCTCCTCAAGGGCTCTGATTTTTATAAAATTTTATATTATTCTAAATAAAATACTTCAAAATACATCTACGAGTATAGACACTGTACAAAATTAAACAATTAATTAAATTAAAATATCTTTTGGGTAAATTTGAGTGCCTATTTGTAAGTAAATTTTAAGAAAAAAATGTTTGCCCCCCCCCCCAAGAAAAAAAATTTGAAATGACGCCACTGTTATCGAGCTAGATCCAAGAGATTGTTATTAATGTAACGACGCATTTAACTAATTTGATTAATATTACCTATATATACCATATATTTAGCCTACAGTTTGAAGAGGCAGCCCATTGATCAGCTCCCAAATTAGACCATTTTTATTTATTTTTTTCTTTTCCATGTTAACAAAACAATTGATACTCAGACCATTATTAGTTTATTTTTCGTTTCCAAGGTAACAATTGATAATGATTCAAGATATTTTTTTTTTCGCCAATGGACGAAGTTTAACCAACCGACAAGGTAAGTTAGAGTTTATCTTAATTATCAAATTGTAAAGTCAAATACTTGACAAGTCAAACAATTTATTCATTAATTAAATAAAAATAATTGATTTTTCTCTCTTTTCCCTCCCTTTACTGATTCACCTTTAAATTAAAGTGAAAATCATCTTTTGTAAAACTAATTAACTAAGTTTAAAGGAAGTGTTGAGGTTGCAATGAAATCTGCTGACGAGTTGATTAAGGTAGGAGGGGGAGGGGGGGGGGGGGAGAGAGAAGAGGAAAGTTGAATGATAATGACAGACTGAGTGACGTCAGTGAAACGAGATGGACCTAAAATCACTTTGTGATAATGAATAATAAACAAAGAACAAAATGGAATTTAATTAAATGAATTTTATATTTTCTTGCAGTCAATTTTGAAGGGGGTAGTTAGATGAAAATTTACTTAAATTAATTGATATAAATATATATATATATATAAGTTATTCTTTCTTCTAATATTTTTAACCATTCATTTCATGTTTTTTAATGACACCTGTATGATTTTGTTTTTTTTTTTTTTTCCTTTTCTCTTCCCTCCCTCCACACACTTCGTCTTTTTCCACTGACCATGCTTTTCGATTCGTTTATCATTTTTTTTCCTTTCCATTCACCTCCTACCCCACTTTCCCCCCATTTTGTTTTGATTTATTTTCCAAAATTAACAAAAAATGTCTTTTTCTTCGTTGATTATTTCAAAAACTAATCAGTTTTCGAAAAAATGTCAAAGAATAAAAACTTTTTAAAATATAGTAATTTATTATGATATTTCAGAAAAATTGAGAATATTTAGCATATTAATCATAGTCAAGGGCGGATCCAGAGGTGTTTCTCGGGGGGGGGGGGGGGGGTAATCTGGTGTGACTATACTCTATTTTTTCTTAACTTCGGTAATTTAAAGGTGCATTCTGTACTTGTTTGCCAAAATATAAATACAAATCAAATTTTTAAGTATTAATTTTTAAAATTTTACATTAAAAATAATTTTTTTTGCGAAAAAAAAGCATTTTTTCAAATCTCGGGGGGGGGGGTAATTATCCCCCTTACCCCCCCCCCCTCCCTGTATCCGCATATGACCATAGTAGAATATGTTATTTGATTTGCCAAGTTTATGAATCTCTTGACAAAAAATTTATAAATAGGTAGGACCTACACTATTATTACATAATTTTTTACTCTATTTTAAAAAGTTTTTAATAGTAATTTTTTAGAAAATTCAATAATTTTTGAAATAATCAACGAAGAAAGAAAAAGACAATTTTCGCTAATTTTGAAAAAAAAAAAAAATCAAAACGTTTGTTTTGATTTTTGTTGTTTAATACATATTCAGGAGCTAAAAAATAAAATTTAACGTCGTTGTTAAAACTTGGTTTAGAGAATAGCAATTTTTAACGCTGATGCTATTACTTTATTTTTTAACACCCATTTGTTGATGTTAAATTTTAACGTCTGTTTTTAGAAAATAGACCTATAAATGTGTTATACTACATGAAAGAGTTAGCGTTCAAACTGTCATGTCGATTGGATCATGTCATTGAGATAAAATTTCAGCAAATTTTAGGAAATTTTTCAAAAATTCTTGTTTATTGCCAAAAAGATGTGTTAAAAATTCATGCATTTGTTTTTTTGAAAATTTTATATCTCTATTGTTTTAGTTCAGATTCAATTTTTCTAGATTTTCCTTATAAGAGTTATGGAAAATCAGATGCGTGAAAAAGTATTATGAAATTTCAAAACATATGAAATCAAAAATAACATCTAGATGTGTTTTAATAAAGTTAAAGAAGAAGAAAGTTGGCAGACACCTTGCTGAGTGCTTCACTAGTGGTCAGGTTTCCGCCCGCGGAGCCTGCTGAGCCACTCTGTTGTTGTTGCTGTTGTTGTTGTTGTTCCTCTAATAAACATGGTGCAATATAGCTGAAGCCTCGGAAGAGTTCGTGTGCATTCGCACTAGGAGGAAGACCAGGTGAGTCTGTCAAACAAAATTATTTCATTAGTAATTGCTTTTATCTTTGAACATAATTTGAGAAACTTCTTCTTAGCTTTTATTTAATGAATCTCTTTCAGTAGTTAAATAAATATAGGATATAAATTAAACTTCAAACTTCAAATAAATAAAATATAACCTGAGAATAATACACCAACTTTGATGGGCTCACATCATGGGCGTAGCCAGACATCTTGTTAGGGGGGCCAACCCCTCGTTAGGGCGAGAGGGGGGGGGGGGTTGCAATAAATATATACATAGATTATTAATTATTTATTTAAATAAAAAAAAAAAATTAAATTAATGTAGTGGATTGGGGCGTTAAAAAAAATTCCCAATGGGAAAAATATATATATATTTTTTTTTTTTTTTTTTAATTTTTAGGACAAGCCAGGGGGGGCAATCAAGAGCGTCCGCAGGATTTTTTGCAGGGGGGGGGGGGCAAGTCACTTACAGATAAGTTAAAAAAAACGTACTTTGATATTAATAATGTTATACATCTCTTAGTATTTAAAGCTTTCTCTCCGCGGCAAGGTGGATGTATACTGAGAAAGGTTTTTTGTATTTTTTTTTTTTGTTTTATACATTTTTTTGTATCATTTTAATTTTCCAGGGGGGGGGGGCAAGTGCCTGGTTGCCCCCCCCCCCCTGCGGACGCCCATGGGGGCAATGGCCCCCGTGCCTCCCCCCTGGCTACGCCCATGGCTCACATAATTTTATTTGCAAAACTTTTCATCATTTTTATTTTGCAAATATTTCGACGATAAAATGATGTGAGAGTGGCTTATCAAAGTTGGAGTATTCTCAAGTTATCTCTTGACTATTTCAAATTAACATAAATAAATAATAAATTTTTTTAGACAAGACAGGTTTTCAATAATTAATAGAACAAATAGTTTGTCAGGATTTTGGTAAAATTTTACACCAGAGTGTTAAACTTTTGATATCAATAAAATAAAAAATAAAAAAAAAAATTAAACAATATTAAGGAATCAGAAATAAAATAAAAACTGAGAGTATAGAAAATGTTTTTAATTAACACTTTAGGGTAAAAACTTGTCAAAATCCTGAAAAGAAAATAGAATCTGATTATTTGGAATGTTAATAGTAAGTAATAATAAGAAAAATGCTAGATTTTTTGCAATTATATATATATATTAGCCACGGCGCCCGCCTTCGGCAGACTTTGCGCCTAGCCGGGGGGTTGTTTGTTTGGAAGTTGAAAGAGAAAATGAAAAATCTGTCGTGACTGGTCGCACAGCACACAACTTTACTCTCGGTAATCGAAAGTTGTGTTCTGTGCTTGTCACACAAGATTTTTTGTGTCGACATATGTTTAGTTTCCGCCGATATATTAGAATTCAAAAAGAGCATCTAAAAAATAATTGATTTTTGAATTTTAATCAAAATCGTTGCAGCGAATTTTGAGAAAATCGAAAAAAAACTGAAAAAGTACATCAGTAAAGTACTAGTACATTTTGGCCAATTTTGTTCAAAAGCTGTCGTGTCAGGTCCCAGTTGGGTGTCTAACTTAAATATAAAATTTCAACCTCCTAGCTTTATTCGTTCTTGAGATATTTTGTTCACGGACAGACAGACAGACCATGTTGCGAAAAGCACTTTTTTGGACTCAGGGGACCTCAAAACGTGTATATTCATCAAAATCTCGACATCGAATTTTTGAAATGAAATTAATAATTCCTCACTATATCTTATATAATAATGAAAATATATTAAATATAAGTTCTAAGAATCCACAATTTTCAATAATCCTTTGAAAACCCAATATATCCACCCCCCCTCCACTCTCCTTACGATAACCCCTCCAACCCTGTCCCCCCCTCCTTCCCCCTCCCCCCCCCACCCCCCACTGTATATATATTTTAATGGTGACTGCATTATCTTCCAAGAACTAATTTATTGAGCAATAATATTGCACCGTGTGGGTTGGCCAAGTAATTGCAAAATATTGTTGTAATATATCGACGTAAATATTGATCGTGTAGGGGCAGCTTTAAAATGACATGGCAGATGGTCCAAACCCAGACACGTGGACTGAATGAATTAAGAAAAAATACCGGCTGCAAGCTTTTTGTTTTATTTTTACATCTTACATAATAAGCTTCTTTTCGAATTATGATTTGAAGAGAAAAAAAAGTAGAAATAAAAAAAATATGGAGAAAAATTATCTTGTGAGTTTCTTTAAAAGTTATAGTTTTTTACATCTTCATTTAAACAGGTTTTAATATTTATTTCCGGTTGGTTGTATCCGCCTACAAATTAGTTTCGCCAGTTTCCAAATAAATCGACAATTGGATGATTTTCCGGATATTCATCATGTCCTTGATATCAAGTTTTTTCACTACCTGGTAAATATTATTAGATGATGATCTCTGCGGAGTCAGTAGTTATAATTTAAAAGAAAAAGGCGACAGACAAGAAAAGAATCAAGCCGGTAGAGTTTTGAAGGGGGGGGATAGGCTGACATAAATAAAAGAAAAAAGGGCCTTAACTTGAATAACTAGTGGTCATTTCACTGACTGAGAAGGTTAAAAATAGAATAACTTAAACTTTCTTTCTCTGTTTCTCTCGCCAAAAACTAATAGCTGTAGGTTTGGAATGAAAAGAACCAGTCGGAGTTGGTTGCTTGGATTGGTGACCACTAAAAAACATTGATTAAGGGAGGAATTTTTTTTTATTTTAAGTTTTGTCATATTATTTTTAACACGATATGCTCAAATCGAAATATCATTTTTTAAGGGAAGGAAAAATCGTATATATAAAAATCACAATATGAGAAGCAACGAAGGATCCAGAGGAGTTTTTCGAAGGGGGTGGGAGGGTAATCTGGTGTGATTGGTCGCACAGAACACAACTTTCTCTTACTAACGGTAATACAAAGTTGCATTTTGTACTTGTATACCAGAATATATATACAAATCAAATTTATAAGTATTAATTTTTAAAATTTTATATTAAAAATAAAATTTAATTCCCAGGAAAAAATCCTGTGGAAGAGGGGGTAATTACCCGCTATACCACCTCCCCCCTGTAGTGTGTATTGTAGTAGAGATATTTGAAAAGATTAACATTTCTAAAAATAAATAAACGAAATTTAATTTTGTTCCCTCTATCATTTATTTCCCCATTATAGTATTCTGGCGTTTTATTATTATTTTTTTTTACTCTGGCTGTCGAACTGAATAAATGAAGTGGAAAAGGATTGCAGTCAAAAAAGAAAAAAAAATTATATAACTAGAGACTTTTTTTGTTGCAGCCCCCTTTCATTTCATTCATTATTATAATTTTTTTACTAAAAAGTTGTAAGTGAAAGAAAGCCTGGCAACGGAGAAGAGCAAGAATCACCACAATCAGTTTTGCAGTCAAGCTTGACGAAAGCTCGGGATTGGTGACTCCGAACAATCAGCTTGTGCTACGTCCCCCGGTAGTCATCGATATAATATATATTAAAAATGTTTATAATAAAGTCATACCCTTAAATGGCTTCAGTAGCCGAAAAGGGTTTTTAAAAAAAAGGTGATTGAAGAAAATTAAAAAGTGAAGCGAAAGGATTCATTAAAGAGAGTTAAGGAGAAGTTTCTACTAAATGAAAAGAAAATTTCTCTAATACAATAAAAAAAGACAAATATCTATATATAAGATCAATTAACTTTAAAATATGCGGATGGAGGGAGTCAAAAAGAGAAAAAAATTAGATGTTGAGGAATTAATGGCAAGAAAAGAAGAACAATTTAAGTATTATTATCCCATTTATTGTATTAGAGTTAATATAAACAAACAAAAAATGAAATGAAATGAAAGAAGCTTTTTTATTTTATAATAGAAGTCGTCAAAAATTACATTTAAATAAGAGAGAGTGCAAGAAGAGAAATGGATCTACGAAACATGATTTTTTTTAAATAGTCGAGATGAAACTAAAAAAAAGAGTAAATAGAACCTTTAGGAGTTTTACTAGTAAATTCTTTGTCAAAATATAATGTGTCTTCTGCTCTGCAAACGGCTGGCTTAAATGGTGGATTCACTTCTTTTTTAAATAATTTCTCCCAGTCGATGGAAGCGAAAAACGGATGAGCCATGATATCTTCAACACCAGCTGGACCTAGAAAATAAAAAAGTATATAATTACAATCTAATCAGTTATTACTATTTTTATTTTTACTAAATACAATAATATCTTATTCTATTTATTTCAGAATGTGTCGGCTTTTATTTTCTTTTGGCTCATCAGCCACTGGCCTCATTTCTACAATTGATTTTCATAAAATTTAAAATCAATTTCTCAAAAAAAAAAACTACACTTAAAAATTTGACAGAGCCCTCGGGCCTTGGTCTAGGGGTTAGCGTGCTGGGCTTTTATACCAAGTGTCGCGAGTTCGCATCCCGTCTCATGTGACAATTTATTTCAATTGGATTGGCTACCAATCCAAGTGAAATAAATAGAGACGGGATCTAAATGGCCTTCGCTGCTGTCGAAAAAGTCCTAAAATGATTAAAAAAAAAAAAAATTTTATTGATTTTTGAATTTTAATCAAAATCGTTGGAGCAATTATATATATAAATATGTAAAACGGGATGGCCAAGAAGCCAAACCAAATAAATAAAAAAAAAAAAAAAAAAAAATTAACTGCCACGGCTGGCTTGACAGTATCCCCATCCGATTTGGAAGCTGAAATGCGATGTCAATTGGCCGCTTCGGAGCTGTGATTTGACCCCGTTGGATTTTTTTTGTGTAGAACCCTTAAAGATAAGTGTTACGCTAACCACCCAAAGATGATTGATACCTTGAAACACGATTTTGATTATATAGGGCGCTTCAGCTGCCAGGGCCATTCGCGTTGAAACACGAAATTGAAGTTGTTGGAGCCCAAACAATACTGTCAGGCCAGCCATGGATGATGGGTTTCCATCTTAACTAAAAATGTCCAATCTTTTTAATAAACTCATAATTTCGCAAAAATATTCATTAATACAAACAAATTTTTTTTTAGAAAATTTACATTAAGCTTAAATTATGTGATATCTCATTTTTTGAAAAAATGGACTTACACCACTTTCAAAATAAACGGTCCATATATATATATATTTTTAACTATAATTATTGGACTATGTTAGTAAATGTTTAAGGCTAGAATATAATTTAACATAAAAATTGTTTACTTTTTATTAAAATATATAATATAAATAATCAAATAAAAAAAGACTGGTGAAATCGTTGATATTCTAGTCTTGATACAGTTTTTGAGATTAATCTTTTTTAAGAGTGAGTTTGAAAAAAAGCCTATAAATTCCTTTTTATTTATTTTTTTGTAAAATAAAGATTTTCAATTTCTTAAAAACAAAAAAAAATATTTTAATAAAATATTTGTCGATTTTTTGATTATAGATTTTTACTTCTCTTTAGTTGTATACTAGCCTAAAAATTTACATACATAGTCCTATAATTAATGTTAACATAAGATTTTTAAAAATGTGTTTTATCTAAATTACGTATTGTGATTAGCAATAAGCCCACTTTAGAATATGTGCCGCGAGGAGCAAAGAGTCATGGCAGCTGAAAGCGCCCTAACAAATAAAAATAATAATAAAACATATATAGACTCTATACATGTATATATAACATGTCTTAGCATAAAATTTTTAAAATCTCATGCACCAGGTAGATAGATTCTTGTTTTAATAAAAGATGACATATAAATTTTTAATATATATAGCCTTATACGTCTTTACCCATTTAATAACTAACTAGTGAGGGAAGGAGAAAAATAGGTTTTGATCCCCCTTTAAGTAATTTAATAACATATAAGGATTAAAAACAATAATACAAATTTCAATAAAAACATTCTCGGGGGATCTCTTTCACCAATCCTTACTTGTTAGATACACTTCAATTATATTCAATAATATAGCTATAAATAAATGCCAATGAAATTTAAGTTTTAAATTAAATTTGTGAAAAGGGCATGACTTTCTTTCTAAAAGATTAAAATAAAATGTCAAAAGCTTTGCCCTCTTCTTGTTCAGAGAAAATTACCGGCGCCAAGTCGATTGGCAGGATTCCTCTTGAATAATGCCCTTAGTAGACTCTGCGCTTCTGCAGAAAGGAAATAGGGCATGCCCAGCTTGGCTTTGAGGATTTGTGTCATAGTCTCTTTTCGGTTGGCACCTTGGAAAGGCAGGTTGCCCGTTAGCATCTCAAACTGTAACATGAAAACCAAAAAAACATTAGGGATTTTTAAAAACGTTAGCTACTTTCGAATCTTTAAAGTAATCTACAAAAAAATGTATAATTAAATAAAAAATTCAAAAATCCTAAAACTCCAAAATTAGACTGGTCAAAATCTTGATGAGGGCCGTAGCCAGGGGGGATATGAGGGTCAAGCCCCCCTTCCCCAACCACAAAAAAAAAAAAAAAAAAAAAAAATTAGAAAAATTATAAATTAAGACCAATCAAAAGCTTTTTAGTTTTAGTAAGAATGCGTTAGATAAAGTATCCATTCGGGGACGGAAAGTTACTACGGATGTATAATTTTAGTGCTATAAACATCAATTTTTATCAATTTAGATCGATTTAAGTTATCATATCACATACAGACGGAAACACACATAATTAGCAAAATATTTTTTTCTAGTAAATGTAAAAGTTGAGAATCATCAAAATCTAGAGGTAAATTACTTTATATATTCTTCATAAAATAAATATTTATTTATTATTTATGGTTTAGATTATAAATTTTAGTAGAAAGAGAATACTAAAGCATCATTTGGATGTATCAAAATGCCCATGTAACCTCACTTTATATAAATATTTAATCAATTGTATTCCTGCATGAGAAATAATAAAATAATGATATACCTTTAAAAAAGAGCTCGAAATGTGAGGATTAGACATAAACATGAACATTAAATAGATATCTTGAGGACACGATCACAAATTAAAAATAAAACGTTGCAAGCAAGTAGAGCTACTGAGGCGAGCAGGAGAGCAAGCAACAAAGAGAAGTGCTCTCCTCTGATTGGCTGATCTCTCGGCCAATCAGATTTGGAGGGAGTTTTGAATTATTCGCTGGGCAAACAATTAGACACTCAAGTTCAAAATTGACTTGACTTTTTCTTGTTAAATCATAATTAAAATGAATTTAAAATATGAATCTCTATATAATCAAATTTTTTGTTTCTCTTACCTATATATGAATATATATATAGAGAGTAAGTATTGGATTCATGTCAAAAATTCGAAGTCGAGATTTTGATAGATATACATGTTTTGAGGTCCCCTGAATCCAAAAAACAGGTGTGACTGTCGCACAACCAGGGATGGGCAAGTTACTCGATTTTGAGTAACGAGATACAAAATACCAATTACTTCAGATTTTTGTAACGAAATACAAGATACCAATTATTCACGGGTTTGTGTAACGAGATACAAGATACCAATTACGTATTTCAAATACATTGAAAATACCAATTACAAACAAATTTTTCCTTGATTTTAAAATACTTTTTGGAGGGGTAATTCTGGAACTAGAGCCCTGCACGGGTACGGGTTGGCCCGTAGGCCCGTTACCCGCCCGGCCCGCGTGCTTTGGAGGCCATGAAAAAATATACGGATACGGGAGGGTAGCAAGTCTAAATAAACGGGTTCGGGCGGACGGGCATGCAAATGAAATTTTATTTAAAAATTGCTAGACATTCGTTCATTCATTCACTAAATCTCGGGCGGGTATGGGCGGGTTTGAAAAAATTCCGGGCGGGCCTGAAGAATGGTAAAAAATTACGGGCCGGGTACGGGCGGGAAGTCAAAAAAAAATAGGGACACGGACCGGTCTCGGCCAAAAAAAATCGGCCCGTGCAGGGCTCTATCTGGAACCCTAAATAAATTTAGTTTAGGAAAGTGGCAGCTAAACTTATTGGAGAATACCTTTGGAAAATCGAAAACAATAAAATTATTCATGACACTAAAAAAAATTTATTTATAAAAATATGAAAAAGGTTTCAAAAAACCAAGTTTTCAAAAGTTTTGTAGGATAATCTGGAACTTGATGGAGAATGAATAAACCCGCAAATTAAAACAGTCTTTCAACTGGGGCAGAAGAACAAAGATTTAGTCGTTGAGAGCTGGTTGAAAGAAGAAAGCAAAAAAGTTTTTTAACGAAGAGTGAAAATTTGGCGGATTGATTGACTTCTCGTTACTGGTTTTTACTAACAAGTAAGATCCGGAGCAGAGAACCCACACGACGATTACATACAGTAATATTAAATAAATTAAAACGATTTCAGCTCCCTCTGCAAGACTTTTTACACTGCGGCATATTAAAAAAAAAGTATTTGGTATCTCGAATTTCAGATACCAATTACTAAAAAATGTAACGAAATACAAGATAGCAATTACTTTGCCAATTCTGTAACGAGTTACAAGATACCAATTAATATTGTATTTGGTATCTTTTATTTCAAATACATGTAACTGATTAACGCCCATCCCTGCGCACAACACACAACTTTTTCTTACTTTCGGTAATCGAAAGTTGTGTACTGTGCTTGTCACACCAGATATTTTGTGTCGACATATATTTAGTTCCCGACAGTACGGAACATATTAATTCAGATGTAAAATTTATAAGTATGGGAAAATATTTATATTTTGTTACCATGGCAACCATTTCTCCTATCTTCCCCATGTAATACAAGAGTAAAGTGGTCTTCAGGAGATTTCAATGGCAAAATGAGAATATACATTATAATTTATAATTTTAAATTTTAAACAAAATCGTAGCGAATTTTGAGAAAATCTAAAAAATGAAAAAGTACGTCAGTAAAGTACTAGTACTCTTTGACCGTGTGTGACTGTCTCACAGACAGTCACACCTGATTTTTAAATAAAATATCAATAACATAACATTTATTTAAAATAAATTTTAGTATATTACCGGAAGAATATAAAATATAAATATATATTTTGCACCAAAAGACCATTCAAATATTACGTAAACAAATTTTGCTCCCCTCTCCCCCCCTTAATAATAATAATAATAAGCAAATCGTTTGCATTTTTTTTTTTTTTTTTTTTTTGAAGGGGTGGAGTTAGTCTTTTTTTTAGAAAATACTTCTTCGACCTTTATATATTTTTTGCTAATTGGGCTTTAAAAACGCTTAAGCAAGCAGATTGTTTTTTTTTTCTTGTTAGAAAAAGGAGGCAAATGGGCAACTTTCCTCTCTACCCCCTTAAGTTTACCTAACACTTGAATGGCTTCTTATAGCATATTCTTGTAACTATAATTTTTTAAGGTCATTTTAAAAAAATCATTTAGAATAATATATTTCAAAGCTAATCTATTTTGATTAATTCCTGTCTTGGTTAATCTTGTTTTTAAAGAGGTGCGCGCCGGGTAATTAGGCAACTCGCGTGTAGCTAAGTGTAAAAGGATGCCGGACTACCAAGAGATTAACTAATAGAGGAACAACTCGGACAATTATTTTTATAATCTCTTAAAATTTAAATATTTAATGAATGATATTCTGGGAAACATCTCTTTTAAACGAAGAGAACCGTAAGGGATGTGAGTTTGGATGTTCCATGAATATTCATTCACTTGGCAAATCAAATATCTGCCAATTAATAGACCTATTTTATAAATAGAGTATATTAAATAATAAAATTAATTTTAAGATTTTAATATCTCATATGCCAATTTATATTTAATGTTACTTGCACAATTGACAAGAAAAATTATATATAATCCAATGAAAACAAAAAACTTTAATGTCGATTTTCTCAAAACTCGATGTTTGGTCTTTGACACACCATTGTTAACAGGGTCCATATATTGGCAGAAACTAAATATATGTCGACACGAAAAATCTGGTGTGACAAGCACAGAACACAACTTTGGATTAGCGAAGGTAAGAGAAAGTTGTGAGCTGTGCCAATCACACCAGATTTGTTTTAATATTTCCTGCCAATTATATCTACAGTTCTAGGTGAGAGCAAAATATACCATGAGAACGCCGAGAGACCACCAATCGGCTGCGAAGGAGTGTCCCTTGCGATTGACTACTTCAGGAGCCATATATTCAACGGTGCCACAAAATGAATATGCCTTCTGGTCATCTAATGGCAGTTTGCTCAGGCCGAAGTCCGTTAACGAAATATGGCCCTCTGCGTCTAGTAGAATGCTGAAAACAAAAATCATTCAATGAATAAAATTTATTTTACTAATAGAAAAAAATTAATAAATAAGAAATTACATATAAGCCTACAATATTTAAGATATTATATACATCACGTATATAAGCCGCGGGGGGATTTATATAATTAAATATTTATTAATTAATATACCCGAAAAAGGTAAGGGTGTGCCGCCTGGAGTTGAAACACGGATCCACCAATTTGTACTCGGTGTGCCCTTACCACTAGACCACAGCAGGGCTTCCGGAATATGAATTTACTTGGAAAGCAATTTTAGTCATCCTGAGAAATGCTTCTTCTGTCCTCGCCCTATTCCCGTTATGCGCGGTCAGCGCACCTCAAATTTTCCCTTTAACCCTATCATGCATTTTTGCGAAAGGAAGAAATAGGACAGGCCGGCCCGTCGCACGGCCTGACGCCTGTTGAAAAGAGGAAGGAAGAGACAGATATACAAAGAAATTACGAGCTGCCTGTCCCAGCTCGGGTAGCTCGTGGTCGCCATCTACGTACCCACGTAGGCCCCTCGGCAAAGAAATACGCGATGTATATAATATCTTAAATATTGTATATGTAATTTTTTATTTATTAATTAATTGAATTTGTGCTCGTCTCAATTATTCTAACTGGATTGCACCTGGTCAACGGAGAAATTTGTGGCGCCGAATTTGGGTCCATTTCTAAGGATGACTAAAATTGCTTTTTAAGTGAATTCATATACCCGAATGCCGTGCTGTGGTCTAGTGGTAAGGGCACACAGAGTACAAACTGGTGGATCCGTCGCACACCCCCACCCCCCTCGGGTATATGAATTAATAAATATTTAATTATATATAATCCAAAAACATTTTTATTAATCAATTGCATTGTTAAATAGCTTTCGCGGCCTGATGATTTGAATCAGATTCGGATTTAACGAGTCATAGGCTATTAAATGATAGCCTCCAGCAAGCAAATTCAAACTAATTCATGCAGCCTATAATATAACCAATATTCTATATATTTTATAGTTAACATTTTTTTTTTCTAAAAAGAAAAAATGTATGCCATAAAAAATTAATATTTGGTATAATTATAATCATCAATTTTTGATTTGCAACTTCCTTCAAGCTCTAGGCTAAGCATGCACCTTTGCATGATTTATATTTTTTTTTTTTTTTTTAGTTTTCAATTCCGGAAGCCTCAGGAGGAGCAAGTGAATGATGAGTTTAAAGAGAGAGGGATCACTGACTTTTCAGGCTTGAGGTCTCGATAGATGATGCCAAGACTATGGATGTGATCGAGTGCGAGGATCAACTCCGCCAGATAGAACATGACATCGGCTTCGGTGAACATCACCTCGTTGCTAAGTCGTGTGAAGAGATCACCACCACGTAGGAAGTCCAAGATTAGGTAAAGTTTGCCTTCGGTTTGAAACGCATAATGTAGCCGTACGATAAATGGATGTTGCACG
>JAKCPI010022329.1:0-11594 GCA_023213315.1 Euborellia annulipes | reverse complement strand
TTGACTACCACTACTCGGTAAAAAATGATTTCCCTTTTTTTATCCAATTAAAAAAATTTTGAGAATAGATCGCAAGGAGCCCTTGGAGACGTGTACTATACCTGTAAATACTATTCGAGTTCTAAATTTTTTCTTGCCTATGGGTTTAAATAATAATTATACGTTCAATATATTAATATAGGCATCTTTTTCTCTTTTTAAAATTTCACTTTACAAAAACACTAATTGGATGTAAAATTTCAATATCCAGTTAACAAATTTGATCTAATTCTAAAATAGAAGTCTTTGAACTTG
Source organism: Euborellia annulipes (assembly GCA_023213315.1). Lineage (NCBI taxonomy): Eukaryota > Metazoa > Arthropoda > Insecta > Dermaptera > Anisolabididae > Euborellia > Euborellia annulipes. Next base: position 11,300 of record JAKCPI010022329.1, on the reverse strand, counting down.
ACCTTTTTTTTATCACTAGATATTTTAACATTTTTCAAATTATTTATGCTACTGTTTATAAGAAATAGCCTTAAGGTTTCTTAACTGGGTGTAACCAATGCCAGATGTTTATCACGAAAAAACCCTGACCATTGGCGATTTATTAAACCGATCGGATTAGAATCTAGAAATTATTCATCCCACAGTCCGAAATGAGCCAATTAAGCTTGACGAAAGGGAAATTTAATCATAGACGCCGAAGAACTTTCTGAATTCTTATTAATTAGGGTCAAGAGAGTTATCGTTGATGAGCTGTCCATGATTTTGCTCATTTTATATATTAATCAACTAAATAGTTGATCTTCCTTCTTTTAAGATGAAAAAATAACATTGTTATACTGATTTAATATTTCTAATATGCCTTAATTATAAGCCAAGAGAAATTTGTTTACTGAGTGATTTTTACTAGTTAACAAAAATCTTTTCTTTCGTAATTTATATAATCTCTTGTAAAAACATCTCCGAATTACTTTTGAGCTTCTAATGACTTATTGTGATATTGTGAAGAATCGGAATCAGAAATTTTAAAAAAATCGATTTTTTTTTAACTTTTTTAGTAAATCGGCTCTCCTTGAATCCCTCTTTGACCTCAGGGTACGATATGTTGAATTTTTTCTTTGGTGAAGATTTTTTTATATTATTAAAATTATTGAAGATCTGAGCTGTAGTCTTAGGGGGTGGAGTCAGAAAAATAAAAAGACGATAGGTGAGGAGCAGGCATCCGGGAGTAAGCCTCTACGAAACGAAATTATACATTTTGGATATAGTAAAAACATGTACAATGCTTTCAGCTCGAAGATGGCGATATTTGATTATAGCCGAAGGCAGTCTTCCACTACTTTTCGAATCATTTCGGAGAAGCTTACTTCCTGGCTGCCTGTTCCCTCGCCTATCGTCTTTTTATTTTTCTGACTCCACCCTAAGAGTACAGCCAAGATCTTCAATAATTTTAATAATATAAACAAATCTTCACCAAAGAAAAAATTCAACATATCAGGGCCCTATTCAAAGGAAGGATTCAAGGAGAGCCGATTTACTAAAAGTTTTAAATATCATAATTCCAATTCTTCATCTTATATGATGAAATATTTGATTCATCAGAATGGATGTATTTTATAAAAAAAAAAATTGAAAAAATAAGACAAAGGTGAGATAAGGGAAAAAGGGATCAAACAAACTTTAAACTCATTTTTCTCAAAACTAGATTTTCAGAATTTTAAAAATGCATATCTTCCAAACAAAAAATGATAAACATATTCTAAAAATTCCAGCTTGCTCAGCAGGATGTGTTCTGTACAGAAAGCAAAAAACTCAATTTTGACCCCGATGAAGATTTGATACCTTTTTGTGTGGAGATAGAGATAGAAATATAGTGTTAAAATTGTATACGTTAAATTTTATAAAATACCCTCATACAATATCCGGAATAAAATTCTTTCGACCGGGAATATTTTATATTTTTTAAATTTATTCATTTAGAGGCAAGGGCAGATACAAGGGTGGGGGTAAAGGGAGGAAATTACCCCCCTGAGATTTGAAAAAAAAAACTTTTTCGAAAAAAAAAATGTATTTTGAATGTAAAATTCTAAAAATTAATACTTAAAAATTTGATTTATATTTATATTCTGGCAAACAAGTAGAGAATGCGCCTTTAAATTACCGAAATTAAGAAAAAAATGTGTCCTGTGCGACCAGTCACTCCAGATCCCCCGCCCCCGAGAAACACCTCTGGATCCGCCATTGTTTGGAGGAAGGGCATAATCATTATAACCCTCAATACTCAAGAAAAAATGTTCTTTGTAAAATAAGCTTATATTAGTTTTTTTTTTTTTTTTTTTTTTTTTGTAATGATAGTATAAAATATTTATTTATTTTATTAATTATATGTAATTATATTCTTTTGACTTAGTGAATATGAATATGCTAAATTTTTTCGCTTCACTTGAAATTGAGAGAGAATTGTTTTTTTTTTCACTGCTCTTTCTAATTTTGAAGAGTTTTAAAAGGTTCCTTCTTCTGTTTTGGTGCCACCAGCCTTTTTTTTTTTCTCTTATTGAGTTGTATTTGCTCATTAAAATTTTTTAAAACTTTCTCTACAATGTCTATTTACAATTAAGAAAGTAATTGTTTTTAATAATTAAAAATAAAAAAATCATAGATCAAATATAGTTAAAAATTTCATTTATTGTGAAATAGAAATTTTGTTTGTTTTCAATTAATTAGAAAATATTTATCTTTTTTTTACGGAGATTAAAATATTTTTCTTTAGTGGTATTGGAATTTGGCAAGAATTCAATAAAGCAAGATTTTTTTTTAAAGCGATTTGCTTTTAATTAAAAACAAATAATTAAATTAGAAAGGCAGATGGAATTTACTAACTTATTTTATTTCAAATAGGATAATCTATATATGTAATAGAAGAGTGTTTGGCTGTCCATGTTTAGCACCCTTATATGGACCCTGTTACGCATTAGTGTGTCAAGCACCAAAAAATTGAGTTAAGCACGGAATATTGTTTCAAATGCTATAATTAATAGTATTTTTTTATGAAATATGTCGTCCTAAATCATTTTTTTTTATTTTGCCCTTTTGGCCGTAGGCCATTTTGCTATATATTTATATTAATTATTAATTAATAAGCGAAATGGATAGAAAATTATATTTTACATTCGTTGTATTTAATCTATTTTCTTCAATTTATCAAGATATCGAAAAATGGAGACTTGCATTAATAATTATGATAAATAAATAAATATATTACCAACAAACAAAAGTAAAAATTGAAAACTTATTCGTTTCTAAAGTTAATAAAAATATTCTACATTATCGTAAATAGGAAACCACAATTAGAAATGCCATAACGATGGTTTGATTTCATTTTTTTTTTTTTAACTTTTCCCTTATGTTAATTTTTTTCTGATTAAAAAATTTCGAAGGACTTTTTCGTCAGGGTCAATGACAGAAAGAGAGAGATAGCCGGTAGGCGATATCGAATTTATAACTCGCTATTATCGATTCCATTTCTACGATTGCTTTGATATTGACTTTCACCAGGGATGCTCGCTCGTAAGTTTCGCTCCATATTCGAGACACATAAACATTAACTTGGAGACTTCTTGGACAAGAAAGTGGCCTTGTTGGCATGTCGAAGACACAACTAACGACGTCACACTCTTACTTTGAATCAGAAGAAGATTTCGCTTTTTAATCATTTTTGACCAAACGTTTGTTGTCTAACTTACATACTAATCATTTATGATGTCGAAATACCAACGATTTATTGTGTCATTCTGGATAGTGAGACGTTTTCCTCATGCTTCACGATACTTTTTTGTTTTTTTATTTGCCAAATATCATTTTACGTAATTTAATTCAACAAGAGCATTTTAATTCATTGAAAACTTTATTCTTTTACACATATTTCGGTTGGTTATTCTGCAAATATTTATGACTATAATTTCCCCTCCCCTCCTCTCCCTAAAAAAGGGTAAGGGCTTGATTCAAACGTTTTAATAAAAATTTCAAAAGTTTTTGCCCAGGGGATAGTTTCCAATAAATATGGTTTGATTCACTATAAAATTTAATATCTTAGGATCTCTTAGACAGAGGCGTTATTTGTGGGGTGGGGGGCATTTGCCCCATTGGCTCTGATCTTTTTTTAAATTTTATATTATTCTAAATAAAAAATTTCAAAATATTAAACTGTAAAAAATTAATTAAATTAAATATCTTTAAGAATATGTAAAATTTCATTCTTTGGTTTTTAATTTAAATTATTTAAGACATGTTTGAATTGAATGATAAAAATATTTTTCTGAATACCAAAGCCTATGTGTTAATCAAAATTTATTGATAATTTTAGGATTTTTTAAACTAAATAAATGAAAATATGGATACCAAATGGCTTAAATAAAATATGCCTTGACCCCCAATATATATATTAATAAAAATATGAGTGTCATTAATGTCTTATATACTCGTAGTTGTCTGTATGAGTGTGTATGTGAAAAAAGTGTTTAAAAAAAAAAAATATTTACACCGCTCACAGTTTGAGAATCACTGGCCTAGACTAAATATTGTATAATGATAACAATGATGATACAATAATATGAAAAGAGTTTATTTTTTTTATTTAGTAAAAAATCACAACGTCGCATGAATTTCGCTTTCATATATGTCGTGTCATGGACGAAATATTTACTATATAAACAATTATTACCCTATATTCGTTTACTTTCTGAATTTGAATTATTATATTCATAATTTGATAAACATTATAATTAATATATCATTAGACTTGAATTGTTTCAAGTTAAAGAATTAAAATTTACTTGGCTCTCTGGGATTTCCATCTGTCAGTAAATATATTAAACTTATTTGATTTTTAATAATTTAATAATTATACAATAATAATATTAAAATAATAAAAAGGAAGTCTGTGAGTTACTAATCTCAACAATTTCGAAATCACCACCATTTTTTACATTTTTATAATTATGTGATAATCGATTATATGAAATTAAGAGAAATTTAATCAAATTTTTACGCTTTTTTTTTAATATCTAAAAAAAAAAAAAAAACAATACAAATGACATTAATAATAATAAATCTAATTTAATTGCAGCAACTAATTACTCATCAAAGTAATTTTCACTTTATAGTAAATTTCTTTTCAGAAATATTAAATCAAGAAAATTTAAATCGAGAATTTATTTTTTCATGGAATTAAAAATCACACAATGTGTATACAGTACTATTTTTTTATTATATATACTGGTAAATGATTCAGTTGAACTGATCTGCCATTACATCATGAAAAAAGCACTTTTTTGACTACTTACTATAAAAAAGTAAAAGCAAGTCTTCATTGGACCCAAAATCACTTAAACTTTCTCTATGGGTTTTTTTTTAACGAGTACTCATCACTTGTCAGGTTCTATTAGGGCTAAGTAGTTGATAAGTTTTGTTATCAGAGAAATGAAATTAATACATAAAAGGAAGAAGTAAAAAAATTTGATCATCAATTACAATAGGCAAACGAATGTTTAGAGTAGCCTATAATTTAAAGTGTATTTAAGAAATAATTGCGTAATTTCTTAAACTATATTATTAAATAGATACTCTAATTATCTTTTCAATTCGCGTTAAAGTAAACATTATTTTTATTCCTAATATGGTTATGTATTTAACTGTAAAAAATATAGACCAGATTAAATGAGTTTTTTTTTTTTTTAAATTGTTGTAGAAATATATTTCTATTATATAAAGTCGATTAAAAATGCCTAGACCCCAAAAAGATATAAATAATAACAGTTATCGAATAAAGTCTTATATGCCCTGAGTTGCCGAAATAGACTGTGAATGTGTGTGTGAGTGTTGAATGAATGAGAAAAAAGTGTGAATGTTTAAAAAATAAAAATAAAGTCGGTATCCGACCCATTTTTACTTCCAAATCTAAATGAAATTTATATTCGTATACCAATAAATTCAAAGTAGAGTAGAAACTAAAATACAGAAAGTAAAATTGACTTTATACTACTAATTTGTGCTAATTTAAAACAAAATTTTTTTATATAGATTAAAAGTTGATATTTTTTAGCTGATAGAAATTTATTCTAGCCTACTAGACTTGGGGTATAGCGACAGGCTGTCCAAATAAATCACAACAATGATTAAATCGAAGTATATAAACTTTCTATTGGGGCTCATTTTTTAATATTTTGAAGAAGTAGGGAGACAAAAATGTTTAGTTTCTCTTACCTATATATACATATATGTTAATATATAGATAGAGAGAGAGAAAATATTGAATTTATGTCAATGTCGAGATTTTGTTGGAAGACATGTTTTGAGTCCCCCTGAGTCCAAAAAAAAGTAGGATCCGCAAAATGGTCTGCCTGGTCTGTGTATCTGTGCACAAGAACGAAAAGAAATAAGAGCAGCTAAGGCTAATTAGACACTAACATTATTCAAGAACGAAAGAATGAAAAGTGATAAGAGCTCAAGAACGAAAAAAAAAATAGATGTTAAAGAACGAAAAGAAATAGGGGCTCAAGAACGAATAGGAGCATCTAAATTTTAGACACCAATCTTATTTATATTAAATAATTAGTAGCCAATTAAAATTAAATACATTTTTCTTGCTTGGAACGGGAAGCGAACCCGAGACCCCAGGCACAAAAAGCTGATGTCTTCTCTAAGAACTACAAGTCACGGGCAAAAAAAAAAAAAACGAAATTATTATTAAATTTTCGCCAAATATAGTATTCCTTTTTATTTATAGTTATCTGTTTATTCACCTATCCCATAAACTAAGACATATATATCTTAAACTTAGCCTTAGCCATCAGCACTCCATTAACAACTAGATTTTATATTTATTAATCATCTGTCAAGAATACCGTCTGATAACAATACATGTTTTTCAGCTGTGGCTTCTGGTGCTCGCACTGCATGTTGTTCTCGCCACGAGCAAAGCAGTTCCCGGACAGGACAGTCAGTGAGTATCAGTACCAGTTTGACAACATTATCATTCATCTTAGAGCAATTAATTCTACAGCACTGCTACTAATATCAACACAATGAATTGTTATATTTTCTCTCTCTTAATCTCAGCTGATGAGAAAATAATAATTTCACTCGATCTTTTGAATAATTTCCCAGGTTAAAAAAAAAAAAATAAGAAAACAAAAGTAAAATAAGGTTTCGATGGTTAGTGTTAACCTTGAGAATGAGAAGAAATTTTGATTATTATAAAGATAAAAGGAATGTTTTTTTATAAAGCTTTTAGTAATGAGAAAGATTTCTTTTTTTGAAAAATGTGTATTTAAATAAAGAATTTAAATGAAATAAAATTTAGTAAATTTTTATTAAATAAGTATACCTTCTATATGTTGATGAATTAAAGTAAAGAATTTGTGAATTTCATGAAAAAGTCGAACAAATAGGTAGGCCTACCAGTGGCGTAGGGAGGGAGGGGGGCAAGGGGGGTCATCATGCCCCTGGCGCTACTCACAAAGGGGCGCCAAATGGTCAACAAAACAAAAAATTGCTGGATAACTTTTTTTTTTATTATAATTGATTTCTGGAAAATATATTTTAAATTTAGTGCCAGTGTAATATAATAATTTTGTATATTTTACATATAATATTATATGGTTTTCGAATGGGAGGGGGGGGGGGCGCTAAAAAGTGAATGTACCCCGGGCGCGAGTTAAGCTTGCTACGCCACTGAGGCCTACAAGATTTAAATTTATTCAAATTTCAACTCTATCAATGCAAAAAATGGCAAGGTTTTAAATATTAATTTTTCTTACAAGACTACAACTTATGTAGGTCTGTCTAGTATTTAGTGCCCGTATGGATAACCATAATAACTATTAAAAAATAAAATAAAATGGAAAAAAAATTGTCCTTTATATAATTTTAATTTATCTATACCAACAGTACATATTAATATTATTATATAATTGAATTGCTTCTATACGGGTTGACAATCAATATTTTTTTAATATCGCTTGAGGCATACAACCAAATGAGTGTGTATAGAAATTTATTATTTGCAACTTTTTCTCATGTAAAATCGTTTATTATTTGAATAAAAATTTAGTTAAATATAATTATATTGTACGAGTATAAATCTACATGAATGAAAAATTTATAAATGATGGAGGAGGCATGAAATACCGACTTTCTAAGATAACGACAAATCCAAAGACAAGTGGGGATCTTGGGAAAATAAGTAACCTGTTAAGAAGAGGAAGAGGAGTCAAGGGAAGTCCTATGAGTCACGATCTTGGCAAAGATGATCTTCCGACTTTTCGCTTTCCATTTCTATGTGACCTTTTGGGTGTTTATCGTTGAAGTGCATCACCAAACGACTTTTATGGAGTATTTGGGTCATGGGTCAGCGCCACTAAGCCCGGAAGAACTTTTCAACTACTATTAAAAAAAAAAAGTGAAATATCCGAGATGAGATATTGGCTTTTTAATTAGCAAGTTTTAAGTGAGTTTTAATAAATAGAAAAATTTCTTCGTGAAGATTAGATTTATTAAGAAAGTTTATAAATGTAGTTTTTAAACACGTTTGATGCATAGGATAATTCTAGAGAGGTGAGAAGAGAGGAGGGGGGCCCCCCTTTTTTTTTCCCCCTTTTTTCCCCCCCCCCCCCTCCCCACCCTTTCCTAATAATTATTTTTATTAATATATATTTGCCCCATTTATATAAAAAAAAAAAAAAAAACAGTGACCCCCCCAAAATGTAAGGCTAGGACCGCCATTGGAAGAGAGGGATCTCACACCTAAATTCATATAAAGGCCTATTATGTTAATTTATATGAGTTTGTGCAAAATTTGCTCTTATAAATTCTCAAACAAAATCATTTATAGGGCAACGGAAGATAATCACCTTGATATCGTCTATTACTCTTTCTTATCTTTTGGTTATAAGTATATCAGATGTAAATAAAATTTAACTTTAATCATCTCGGGTTACTCCGAGGAATCAGAGTAGTCATCAGTTGATTAGAAAAATTAGGAAGTTGTAAGAGAAAATTGGCCAAAATTTTAAATGGAAGTTTACTTCTCTATAGAGCAGGTTCTTGTTACAAAATTTTATAAAAAAATAAAATAAATTTTTTTTTTTTTTTTCAGGATTTTTATTGAGAGTGATGTTAATGTGCACATTAGTTAAAAAAAATTTTATTTTTTCTCTAAAGAAGTAAATTTCCACTTCATATTTTCAGCCAAATTTACCCTTTTTTGGTGGCCTTGTTTTTATTATTTTTTGTATAATTTTGTTACAATGTATATTTTTTCATCTTTTTGTAAAGGGTTTTTTCTGTAAAGAGTTAATTAAATTAAATTAAATATTTTGGTCAGTATCTTCTTCTGTTCTCGCCTTATTTCCGCGATGCGGGGTCGGCGTACCTCTCTTTTCCCTCCAACCCTATAATGAGATTTTGCAACCGAGAAGGATAGGACAGGCCGGCTTGTCGCACGGTCTGACACCTGAGGAAGGAAGAGACAGATATATAAACAACAGAATTACTGCCTGTCCCAGCTCGAGCAGCTCGTGGTCGCCATCCACGTACCCACAAGATGGACAAAATATGCTTAGTTTTCGAAATATGAGCGAAAAACTGAAGGGGTGGAAATAACATAAGGGGAACAGGGGGATGTAGATTTTGCGCCACATGGGACATTAGGACAAATCATGACTTTTACAAAAATAAATGACGATGAAGGAAAAGACTGGAAGATGTAATATAGAATCAACTAAAGACTAGGGCCGGAAAATTATAAAGGAAACTATTAGACAGGCAATTAAGCGCTGGATGATCCTCGAGAGTATAAAGGACGACAAAAGATAAAAAAGTGACAAATAAATAAGTTTGAATATTTACAAAATCTTAAGATATGTTAAAAAATAAAAATTTTTAATAAACCCCACACTCTATTATAGTAAGTATAATATGGACAGTTTATTTTGAGTGGTGTAAGTTCATTTTTTTTAAAATGAGATATCACATAATTTATGCTTAAATTAATGTAAATTTTCTATGTAAAATTAGCTAGCGGTAAATATCTTAAAAAAATTCCCTTGTTTTGTACAATTGAAAATTGGTCGGTAAATAAATTTTTTAATAAACAGATATGCTAACCTTTCATTTTCTCGAAACAATAGAAAATGGACTTACACCACTTTCAAAATAAACGGTCCATATATATCTATATACGAATATATATATATTGTCTTTATAATTTTCAATAAACTTTTTATTTACTTTTGCCATTTCTTAATTAGTAATAAATTAACCGGAAAAAAAATATAAGTGAAAATGTACATGCGGATATACTGTATACAGTATTTAATCTTATTAAAAATATGATCTCGTTTATTGCTTTGAATTTATTAATTTTATGGGTCTATAAAATTATTATAATTTATTATAATTAACATTAATAATGATAGTTAAGATGAAAATATAATTATATTTAATAAAGATATTTTATTTTTGTTTGGAATATCCAAATTTATCCTAGAGCAACGTTTAATTAATTTCTCCAGGAAAGTGATGCTGTCAAAAAGAGAAGTTTTCTCTTAATTTTAAATAACCTTCGTGATTGTTAATTGCCAAGAAGAACAAGTATGTTTGCTCTCGCAATTTGAAAGAAAGTAGTGAGAGCATTTCTATGTATGAAGTGAGAGAGAGAGAGACGATGTATCCCAGGAGGGGCAATTTATAGCCTTAACTTTATTTATCAAAGGGAAAAATAAATCGAAGCGCTTTCCCGAGGAGAGATAAAAAACTCATCACCTGTTTAAAAGAATGAATGCGTTGTATATTTGATTAGAGAATAACCTTTTAATGACGGCTATAAAATTTAAATAAGAGAGTTTTTTAATGACTTCTTTCATTATTTAAAAAAAAAAAATTATGAATTGTTTTAGCCCGTAGGGTTATTGGTTTTAATTTTATAAAGTATTTTAATTAATTCATTTATAAAATGTTTTATGAATTCAAAAAAGACAAGGAATTGAAAAAGAGCTGGTCTCATTATATTATACACGACATTTATTTTTATTTAAAAATCTGGAGCGACTGGCACATATCACAATAACTTTCTCTTACCTTCGGTAATCGAAAGTTGTGTACTGTGCTTGTCCCACCAGATTTTTTGTGTCGACATGTATTTATTTAGTTCCCGACAGTAGGGAATATTTGAATTCAGATGTAAAATTTATAAGTATGGGAAAATATTTATATTTTGTAACCATGGCAACCATTTCTCCTATCTCCTATGAAGCACAAGAGTAAAGTGTGCTTCAAACAATTTTGAGAGCAAAACGAGAATATACATTTGAAAGAGCATCTAAAAAATAATTGATTTTTGGAATTTTAATCAAAATCGTTAGAGCGAATTTTGAGAAAATCGAAAAAAACTGAAAAAGTACATCAGTAAAGTACTAGTAGTCTTTGGCCGATTTTGATTAAAAGCTTATTTTTCCGGTCCCGGGGGGTGTTTAACTTATATATAAAATTTCAGCCCTTTTCATAGCTCCTCCCTCATAATTCCTTCATGCTTAAAATTGAACACACACACACACAAGACAGACCATGTCGCGAAAACCACTTTTTTGGATTCACGGGACCTCAAAACGTGAAGATCCATCAAATCTCGACATCGAATTTTTGACATGAATCCAATACTTTCTCTCTATATATATATTACATATATACATAGGTAAGAGAAAGTA
>JAKCPI010022328.1:0-12455 GCA_023213315.1 Euborellia annulipes | reverse complement strand
TTTTTTTAATAAATCATTAAAAAAATTATAGCTCGATTTTCCAATAATCTCTTATGAATTTAATTCATTTAAAAAAAAAAAAAACAGCATTGAAAAATATACACATACAGAGATATTTGTACGTGTCTATTCATCAAAATCTCTTTGACATGATCGCATAGATAAGAGAAAGTAAAAAGAAAAGAAATTCCGTCCACTAGTTTTGTTGTGTCTTTGTGTTATAAACAGAACAGACAAACTATATCATTTAATAGAGAGAGAGAGATGAGTTGTGTGTGGTTTGTGAACTAGCACACACAAAAAAAAAAAAAAGAAATTTTATTTCCGAAAGACATTCACGTCCCCCCCCCCCCCTCCCCCCTAAATGATCAGCAAGGGAGCGCAAACATCTTTGATGATAACTCTATTCAACCAGAAAAGAAAAAATCCATCCATTTTTATTAATTTCATGATTCTGTTTATCATTTTTTTTTTTTTTTTCTAATAAAATTTAACAGACCAAAAAATTGTAACGATTTATTTATTTATTTTTTTTTTTTTGAAAAATAAAATGAAGATAGAGCAAGTGCGAGGGTTGAGGGGTGTGACTGTATTTGTTTACTAGAATATATATGTGGCATTCCACGCCAACTCGACCATTTTTGAGAAAATTATTCAATTAAAGGTATTAAAATCGCGTTTCTAATCTTAACTTAATAATTGGAAAATGGGAAATCAATAGGCGTATGTTAAAAACTGAGAAAAATATTTATTTAGGATTTGATTCATTTTAAATTATTTTAAAAATTATATTTTATCAATTTAAAAATTGAAAAATTAAATCTCACAATTATTTTTTTATAATTCGTCATATATATTAAATTTCAACTTTCCCATTTTTGTCGTCATGGCTTGTGACGTCATAACTTGAGCGTATCGGGCTTTGACGTCACGGCTTGTAACGCGACATGCTGATAGAGAAACGAAAAAATTTGTATCGATCAAAATAAAGTTTCACTTTAAAAACTTAAAAAAAAAAATACTTTTATTTAAATTGAACTAAAAAGAGAGAAATAATTTAATTGTTCTTGTTAAAATTTTTTTTTTTTTTTTTTTTTTTTTCTTCCCCCTCCCCCCCCCCCCCCACACACCCCCCCATACTGTCCCTTTCGCACCCTTAAACATATTAGACTTTAACCATAATTATTAAAAAAACTTATTTTTGGTGAGGGGAGTTATATTATATAAACCTCATCTGAAAAAAATTTGAAAAAAAAAAACCGGGGGGCCGGGGGGCAAACCCCCGGGGTTGGGGGAAGGGGGGGGGGACCCCCCCCTCACCCCCCTCCAGGGGCTAAAATAATTGTTGAATATTTATGACTTAAAATAAAAGCGTGGGGCGCACATTGATAGCTTAAGGAATTGTATATATTAATATTTAGAGCCTCGGAATCACTTTGAAGCGCCCCACGCTTTTATTTTAAGTCATAAATATTCAACAATTATTTTAACAAGAACAATTAAATTATTTCTCTCTTTTTAGTTCAATTTAAATAAAAGCATTTTTTTTTTAAAGTTTTTTTTATTATATTTTTATTTTAAACTTTTTAGTCTTTTACTTTTTTATTATAGAGTATAAAAAAAAGAAGGCAGGATGCGTGAAATAAAGTACCACATTAGTTTGGTCAATTTTGGTAAAACCCAACTCACTATTTGCGTCATCAAAAATGACCCTTAAATATCAAATTTCACACCTCTAGCCCATCGGGAAGTGTCCTTAACAAAGACTCAAATTTGGTGATTTTGATTAACTTTTGTAAATCATTATAAAAAAAATACATTGACACAAAAGTTCATTAAGTCGTGATACAGGAAATCTTAAAAAAAGTCGAAAAGTCATACCCCTAATATATATATTTATTATTTTTATTTATTTATTGGATGAAAGGTTCCCACCTGTATTTACACAGAATGAACGCTACCGATCTACCTATCGCAGCTTTTGTTAGCAACGGCTTAAGACATGCTGGCAAAATCTTTAACATTTTTTTTAGCCGCGACAGTTGAGAAGTGCGTTCTCTCGCTTTAACAGAATTTGTTTTTTCTACACATACAAAAAATTTTCGTTCAAATCGGTGACATGAAGGCTATGCACTCCCCCTGTTAGTATAAATGAAATTCCATTTTGATTTCCTGAAGATGTAGGCGTATAGCTACCAAAACGTCGAGACGAACTTTTCATTTCATATTTTAAGCAGTCCAAAGATTCGTATTTTAACTAAAAAGCAATTTTTTTTTTTTTTTTTTTGTAATTATTATACAATAAAATAAAACAAAAGGTGAGAGAAGCTGGCAAGCGTCCATGTTTGCATGTTTTTGTCATTTGCATGCAACTTTTGTCTCCCAATCAGCGATATCAAATTTCTCTTAACATAAAAAGAGAGCGAGTTAATAAACGATCCTTGCTCTAATGACAAGAGCCTCTCTGTCCATAAAAGATGGGCCCTACGTAAAAAGAAATAATTATATTGCGATGAGAAGTGCGATTAAATTGGATATAGGAGACCTAGCAGTCAAGGAAATTAAATAAGACTCTTAAAGTTTCGGTCGCAAATCACGACCTTCATCAGGACGATTAATGTAGGAAGCAGGTCACTCATTATAACACATATATAAGTCATGAAATATACATTGTAGGTTATAATTAATTAAAGCAATTAAAAAGAATACTGTACTTCTTGTATTTTAACAATTAATCGTCCTGATGAAGGTCGTGATTTGCGTCCGAAACTTTAATTAAAGTCTTATTTCCTGGCTGCTACGTCTCCTATATGGGTGATTCTTTTACAAACCGAACGCTTTCTGACCGACATATTTTTGATTTGGCTGAAATTTTTTTTACGGGTTCTATAACGAAAAAAAGATAGCCATCCGCGAGGATTTTCTTTTTTCTTAAATATTTTGGGAAATATCGAGGGTCGAAAATGTGAAAATTTGATGATTTTCTGCTTAGACGCTCACTTTTAAAAATTCATAACTCTGCTTCTATTTGAGCTAGAAAAAAACTTCTTTTACCATTTTAAAGCTAAAAGAGTGAACTTTAAGAAAAAATTGTTCCGCCAAAATTTATTAAAGATTTCACATTGTTATCAACAATTGAAATCTTTAAATCGATTTTTAACAATGGGGCCCCAAATGTATTGCATTTTTATTATAACCATCGCATTCTACGTCAGATTTTATGCCGATAACGGTTTTTTAATCGATGGAGAATCAATTAGTACTATTGAAAAAAAATCCCGCCAAGTACTCTCATGCGGTAAAATGACGTCATATCAAAAATAAGAAAAAAAAGTCCGGGGGTATTGAACCACTCTTTCCAAAACTATATTTAGATTTAATGTAGCTTTTATGGTCAATAGTCTGATCTGATTAGCCGTTCGGAATCTACAGGGGTTTAAACTTTCAAATTAGAATTTACCGCAGCGCGAGAATATAAAATGATAGGAAAAAATAAATAGTGGAATTTTTAGCTGAAAACTCATTCTTTCTAACCGTATATTCCTTATAATTATATCTCTTAAGGCAGAGGAGTTATTCAAGCCGATAAACATTTTCGTGCATGCTCTAGGGCAAGAAAAAAAATCTTTGCACGAAAATGTTTATCGGCGAATAACTCCTCTGCCTAAGAATATAATTATAAGGAATATACGGTTAGAAAGAATGAGTTTTCAGCTAAAAATTCCATTATTTATTTTTTTCCTATCATTTTATATTCTCGCGCTGCGGTAAATTCTAATTTAAGATTATACCTGTAGATTCGACAGCTAATCAGATCAGACTAAATGGATGTCATTTGGTGCAGAAAGGAAACCTCTAATATAATAAATAAAAAAATCCCGAGTAATTAACTCCAAAATTGGTTTTTTTCTCGAAAAACCTCATTTTTTAGACAAAAAAATATCGAAAAATAGCCCCTACTTGTGCAACGGATAGCTACTTGACCATAAAAGCTACATTAAATCTAAATATAGTTTTAAAAAGAGTGGTTCAATACCCCCCGGATTTTTTTTCTTATTTTTGATATGACGTCATTTTACCGCATGAGAGCACTTGGCGGGATTTTTTTTCAATAGTACTAATTGATTCTCCATCGATTAAAAAACCGTTATCGGCATAAAATTCGACGTAGAATGCGATGGTTATAATAAAAATGCAATACAGTTGGGGCCCCATTGTTAAAAATCGATTTTAAGATTTCAATTGTTGATAACAATGTGAAATCTTTAATAAATTTTGGCGGAACAATTTTTTCTTAAAGTTCACTCTTTTAGCTTTAAAATGATAAAAAAAGTTTTTTTCTAGCTCAAATAGAACCAGAGTTATGAATTTTTAAAAGTGAGCGTCTAAGCAGAAAATCATCAAATTTTCACATTTTCGACCCTCTCTATTTTCCATAATATTTAAGAAAAAAGAAAATCCTCGCGGATGGCTATCTTTTTTTCGTTATAGAACCCGTAAAAAAAATTTCAGCCAAATCAAAAACATGTCGGTCAGAAAGTGTTCGGTTTGTAAAAGAATCACCCACATACAAATAATTATAATAAAAAAGTTTGTTTTTTTTAATTCTTTTATTTTTATAGATAAAAGAAAGTAAGTATTTGAAATAAATAATAAAAAAAAATATTCTTGGACGATGTCAGTTCAGATTTTTTTTCCATTATAATTTAATAAGTATTTTAAAGAGATTATTCCCTTTTACGGCATCGGAGACCCTGTTAATTTAATTGAAATTGATCGAAGCTCTGACTCCTAGCACAAGAAGCGAGAACTCTACCATTGTGCCAAGGTACAGGGAACTTGAGATTCCTGTTATGGTTGATATTAAATTTTGTAATAAAATGGAATTTTTATCAGGAATGAAATTTAGAAGAAAATAAAGTCAAGTTTTTAAAAGTGAAACTTTTATTTGATCCCCTCATTTTTTTTTTTTTAAATATATTTTTAACAGCTAACGTTTCGGCTTTAGTTAAATCCCTCTTCTCAGCTGTTAGTTAGATGATTGCTCGTTTCGGCTTTAGTTAACCTTCATTCGGTCTTTAGGGTCTATATGACCCCAAGAGCACTTTTCAACTATTATATTTGGAAATTTCTCCTTTTTATTTTTTTATCGTTCTAAATATGAATTTCACAATTAGAATTTTTAAAATAAGTTTATTTAGGACACTATAGAAATTGTTACACATCCGTTCTTGGGTCTATATGACCCCATTAGTATTTAAAGCCCTTCTATTTTTATTTTATTATATTTATTGCTGGCCGGTTTTCCCAATGTTTATTATTCAAATAATACCGTATATAATAATATAATATTGTGAAAAAGGTTCCTTCAATCTAATATAATGAGAATAAAGCTTGGGGTCAATATGACCCCAAAGGCCTCTTGCGTAGGGTTAAAACGAAGACCGTACGAAGGTTAAAGCCATCTTCAGAGCTGTTAGTCGATGGCTTTAGTTAAGTCATCTTCGCAGCTATTAGTTGATTGCTCCGAAGTTGGCTTTAACCAAAGCCGAAACGTTAGCCGTTAAAAATATAATTAAAAAAAAAAACCTTGACTGCATTTTCTTCTAAATTTCATTCCTGATAAAAATATTATTTTTTGATAATTATAAAAAATTCCGGCTCTGATTATTCGATATTATTATTAATTGAAATTCCCACAGTGCTTTTGTGCACGAAGACAAACACCTCAAACCCCGTGTAGTTATATTATTTCCAATCCAGTGCCTGCTTGATGATTAGAAAAGAGGCGGCCCTCGGGCTTGATGTAGTTGGTAGCCTTGTATTCCAAGGGTCGCGGGTTCGGACCCCAGGCAGTCCGATGATTTTATTTAAGCCATTTGGATACCAAATCGCTTAAATAAGAATTTCTGGACTACAAATAGAAGAAGAAAAGTCTTAATAGAGCCGAAAAGATGTGAGTGTGAATGGGAAAAAAGTGTGAGTGTTTAGAAAAAAAAAAAAAAAAATTTTTGTCTCACTAATCATATTTAAAATAAAAAAAAAAAGATGATGATGATGATCACCCATCCGTAATTCCACACACACACACACACCGAAATAAATAAATAACGTAAAATGAATTGAAGAGCCAAGCGTGGCAAATGGGATTAAGTGGCTATTTTTAATTGGTGTAAATCTCATTTGGTGATGACAAGAGAGATGATGACATGACCGGTCATGTCTCTCTCTCTCTCTCTCGGCATCCTTCGAACCGGATTGATCAATTATTCATTTTCCGGATGTCACTCATCACATCGATTCCCCCCCTCCCCTCCCCTCTCTCTCTCTGTCTCTATTCGTTCGTATTCGACGATCAATTCAACAAAAAAAAAAATAAATAAATTACAATTTTTTATTAAAATTCAGAAATCAATTATTTTTTTTGAAAAAAAAAATTTTTTTGTGAATTAAATCCCCATATGGGGATTTGCATGTTAATTTCGATTCAAAGGAGGTTCAGGAGCGACGTCTAAAAGTACTTTAAAAAAACTAGACTATTATAAGGAATTTTTCAATGCGGTTTTTTTGTAAAATGAATTAAATTGATAAGAGATTATTGGGACATCGAGCTATAATTTGTTTAATGACTTATTAAAAAATTATCGTAATTAATTTTTTTGTTATCAAGCAAATACAAAAAACCAATCTGTCCCAATAATCTTTATTTTTTTTTTTTAATTTAAAAATGAATTTATTGTTATTTTTTTTCTCATTCACACTCACACTCACACACACATTCACACAGTCTTTTCGGCAACTCAGGCCATATAAGACTTTTTACGATATTCGTTATTGATAAATATACATATATGGGGTCCAGGCATTCTTATTTAAGCCATTTGGTATCCAATTGGCTTAAATAAAATCATCGGACTGCCTGGGGTCCGAACCCGCGACGTTTGGTATACGAGGTTAGCACGCTAACCTCTACACCACGCCCCGAGGGCACATTTAATTGTTATTATTAATCACATATTAATTAAGAAATGTTTAAAATAAGCTTAGATGATTTATTTAAAAATCAAATGTCAAATTAGTTCAGCATTCTTGCAATAGATGGCAGGCTAGTCTAACAGCTGATCCCCTAATAGCGTATATTTATATATTTTTATGCTTTTATAAAAGATACATAATATATAATAACATTTATAAAGTATTTTTGTTAAAAGATCAATGAAAAAGGCATTAAATATTATTAGCTACCATTCTGACATCTCTTGACAAATTTTTGAATTACTTGATTTTTTGGGCATACTTTTTATGACACACAACGCCCTCTTATCGAGAAAAACATGCGTAACATCTTCGGTCCCGTTCTCCCTTAAGAGAAAGTTGACATTTCAAAGAGCATTTAAAAACTAATTGATTTATGAATTTTAATTAAAATCGTTGGACAGCGTCTAACAGCTGATATCATGGGCGTACCCAGCGAGGGGCAGGGGGCAGCTGCCCCCCTAGAAGCAAAAAAAAAAATTAAACGTTTATAAAGTGGTGAAACGAAACAAAATTGGTGGATAGCGGCGGCGAATGATTATTTTTGATAGGACTCGAGGGTTTTTAGGCCTTTAATTCGAAGGCTTTTCCCCTCTATATTAAAAATAGCTATGTCCCAATCTGGACGGCCATGATCTGCCCCCCCCCTGGACGACCATGATCTGACCATGCCCCCCCTAGATTTGATCCTGGGTACGCCCATGGCTGATATAGTATTAGCCTATATTTAAAAATTACAGATGCTGGGCCAGTAGAATTTAATCTTCAATATAAGATGTTCTTTTCTCGGCACTCTTGGTTGAAATTTAGGTGGTAGGTTTTCAAATTATTAATAAAATTTTTAAATTTTATTAACAGAGGTTTTTTTTTTTTTATTAGGTTGGTTTACAATGCGGGCCGTTCACAAATGTTTCGGCTTTCGCCATCTTCAGAACCTTAAAAATAAATACATTTTTTTATACAAAAGATTTAACATATTAAATATAAATTTTTTACTTTTTGCAATTCCTGTCAATTTAATTTTTCTTCATATTGTTACTTTGAAGAAAATAAAAATATCTATGGGATATCTCATTGGGATTAAATTGACAGGATGCAAAAGGTAAAAAATTTATATTTAATATGTTAAATATATTTATGTTTAATATGTTATCTTTGTACAAAAAAAATGTATTTATTTTTAAGGTTCTGAAGATGGCGAAAGCCGAAACATTTGTAAAACAACCTAATAAAAAAAAAACCTCTGTTAATAAAATTTAAAAATTTTATTAATAACACTAGTCGACAAAAATGAACTTTTTTTCTTTCACAAGAATAAAGATATGAAATTCTAGAAGTATTTTTGATGCTGATTTCAAATATCATTTCAGTTTTGCCCCATCAGGCACAGTTTTAGAGATATAGAGCAAAATAGATTTTGATAGAAAATGTGCTCTAAAACGGCTTTTATTTAGAATGTTCAAATTATTTTTAACCCCGGTCCCCATAAAAATATGCAGATAGTTATAATACATATAAATTTAAAGTTTCATCCCAATCGAAGGTCTTTTAGACGTGCTAAAAACGGCTTAAAGTTTTAAAAAATCGAAATTTTCAAGAAGAAAAAACACAAGTACACTCACTGGACGAAAAAAATGGACCTCTTGTTCTTTTAGAAGGATAAATAAAGATAACAGATTCAAAAAAATATTTATTTTAATAATATATAATAAAGTTAGTACCCGTGAACCTATGCTCCAAGAGGATACATTAGCTTCTCGTAGATAGGGTTCGCTTTTTAATTCAATTGAAGTCTATTTTTTTCGTCCAGTGAGTGTACTTGTGTTTTTTCTTTGCTGACGTTTTTGTTCATAATTTCGTTAATAATTAGCAGATTTTTACGAATAAATGATTTTTAGAAAGCCAAAGAACTATAGAATATCGTACATATATGTTTTTTTCATTCAGGGATCTCTAAAATTGTATTAGGGGTGACCAAAGCAAAAAAAATCTTGAAAATTTCGATTTTTCTAAACTTTAAGCCGTTTGCGGCACGTCTAAATGACCTCCGATTGGGATGAAACTTAAAATTTATATGTATTCTAACTATCTGCATAATTTGACGGGGTGCCGCGTTAAAAAATAATTTGAACATTCTAAATAAAAGCCGTTTTAGAGCCCATTTTCAATCAAAATCTATTTTGCTCTATATCTCTAAAACTGTGCCTGATGGAAAAATTCTAACTACATATCTGAATTCAGAATGAAAAATAGTGTACTAAGTTCACTTATCACATTTCT
Source organism: Euborellia annulipes (assembly GCA_023213315.1). Lineage (NCBI taxonomy): Eukaryota > Metazoa > Arthropoda > Insecta > Dermaptera > Anisolabididae > Euborellia > Euborellia annulipes. Next base: position 3,140 of record JAKCPI010022328.1, on the reverse strand, counting down.
TGTGAAAAAAACCTTGTCGACTAGTGTAATCTTCAACATAACGCCATTTTTATTTAATTTTTTTTAATAAAGAATCACGCCGTTGGCTGGCTGATATCCATCCATATATTGGAAATATTAATCTAAATTCATAAATGTAACGTTTTTTGTTTTTTTTTTGTTTTTAAGGGATTATGAACCCTCTAGAATTGTGTTGCTGGAATTTTTATTTCTAAAGGGTCACTAATATTCGTTTAACGTTTCACACACACACACAAAAAGGGGGGGGAAAAAGAAAAATAGGCAGTTAGGCAACATCTTGTTGACCGAGTTTTCTGTCTCTTTTCTTCTCTATTTATTTCACTTGCTGATATTAAAATAAAATTACCGAGAATTAAACCAGTCGGATCAAACAACTTGGCCACTAAATGTTAAATAGGTTCATTTTATGGTCCAGAGAATATTTTTTTTCGCTTCAGAGGCCATTAGGGTTTGATAGTACAATACTTAATATTATTATTTGAAATTCTTTATCGGAATCCCCGGGTAGATGCTTTCCGTACCTCGAAGACACACATCTCAAACCCAATCGCGCTCTGGCCATCTACCGGCACGCCGTGAATTTACGTTATTTCCTATCTTTAACTCAGGGGCGCATGGGGGGGGGGCCGGGAGGGGCCCGGGCCCCCCGAAATTTCCAAAACATATACATATATAGGGATATACAGACAACAGCGAAACAAATTTTTCCAAAGGAAGGACAACTTTGGTTCCGCAAAAGAAAAAATGTTCCTCAAAAAATTTCCGTGAAAAAAAAAGTATAGTTTCTTAAAAAAAAATTTTCTCAAAAGCCCGGCCCCCCCGAAAAATTTCTATATACGCCCCTGCTTTTAATTTCCTCTTCCCGCTTTCATTTCTAAATTCCGGGGTGACCGAGCCGGAGCTCGGTCTTTTTTTTATAAAATTGTAAAAAATTAAAAAAAGTACATCAGAAAATATTTAAAAATTTGAAAGGAAATTATAACGAGACAACTTGCTCCTCAATGGAAACATCAATAAAAACACCAAAATAGGAAATAACAGTCCAGGGAGTTTTGAGGAATAGCAACATTACTGGGTGGATACTTACGAGGAAGGAGACAGTGATGCCTCATAAGAAAACTTTAATCATGAGATATACAGAGAGTTGCCCAGGAAATGCGTCAGCCTGGAGACAATTAAAAATTATTATTTTCAATAAAATTAATTAATAATTAGTATTTTAATAATAGAATTTAAATAATAAGTATTTGTTTACTAATTGGTCTTGTTGACATTATTAAAACTTGCCCGGACCAAACCCATTTATCCCCAATAAATTTTCCAAAAAAAATACATTGTAAGTAATTATTGATATAAAAAATTAAATTTACAAAATTGCGCATTAATTAAAATTTAATATTCGTGGAGAGTTAAATGTGTGGGTCCAGGGTAAAGAGAGGGAGGGTTTGACCAGGAAGCAAGCCCACTAGGCTTTGAACATTATAAAACCTTTAAAACGAAAATTGGAAAAAACTAAAAAAGTACACCAGTAAAGTACTAGTGCTCGAGGTTTCCCGAAGACGAGACCTAGCGCAATGTTGTTTTCTATCCCGGAAATAGCAAATATTTAAAATTTGAAAGAAATCTTTAAAGGGAATTTCGAGAAAATTGGAAAAAACTAAACTAAAATTCTTCCTTTGCAAGGGCTTCGGAATCGCCCACACCCCACCCGCTTTATCCTATATATTTTTTTTTTTAGTTGAGGGATGTTTAAGGAAGGGTGAGGTGGGTCTGTCAGCTGGAATATGTAGAAAATCAGTGAAAAAATTGGGAAAAATCCAGAAAAAAATCGATCATTTTTAATGATTTTTTTGCATTTTAAGGGACAAAATCCTCCCCCCCCACATCCCCCTCTTGGAATCAAATGTTAATGTTTTTTAACTCTTTCACTTCTCCTAGACCTTTCTGAAGAAATGTTAAGGCTAAAATATTCCTATTCATCCCCTCCAAATTGTTTTAATTAACGAAAAGGGGTGGAAATAAGTAGGGGCTCCCCCCCCCCGAAAACGGTACGTGGTGGGGGAAAACGAAGGTCATATTTGGATTCAGGAGGTCATTTTACTTAAGAATCTGAAGGAATTATCTCGGGGCATTTTGTCTAGTAGCACAGTGTTATTAGTGGTGTGTCATGTACATTTAAATTTTTTTTTTTTTGTTTAATACAAAAACAAAAAAAGAAATTAATATTATTTTTGTTTGTTTTAGGTACGTAGCCTACCCTCTTCTGCGTGAATCCCTTTGAAGGGAAATTGCCTCGTCCTAACTAAAAGTGATCTAAGCCACTAGAAGTAATCCATAGAGAAGGAAACTTGGCTGGTTGGGATCCATGAATTCGAGATTAATTTCAAATGAAAAGGTGGAGTGAGTGAGTGTGTATGTGTGTGTGTGTGTGTGTAGAGGCAATGAACGTAATCCCTTCCTCCCGCCCGCCCTCTCTCCCGCCCGCCCTCTTCATTCCTTAGCAATTAATCGTAATTGACGAGGAGAAGAGCGAAGGGAAGTAAGCAACTAAGCAAGCACTATTCTTCATCTCGTCACTGATTGCTCCATTGTTGGTCCATTGCTCGTTCCTCCGCCTCCCCCCCCCCGCCCCGGCGTCGATACCCACAAAGTTGCGAAATTTCATATACAATACAATAGACAAACAACAAACAAACTCTTGACCATATTGAAAATTTTATTTCTTTCACTTGTTGGTGATTGAATTGAATTACCGTATCAACAAAATATTTCTGCAGCCCCATGAGGCGAAACTTTTTTGAGTTTTTAGGAATAAATAGTTTGTCTTTTCCAATCTCTAATTGATTATATCCTCTAGCATTATGTTGCCACGCCTCCCTTAAAAATATGGCGCACAGTGGGTCAGAATCCCAATAAAGTTGGCCAAAAGTCGAAAAATAAAGTTTCTAGTTGGGGAATTTTATATGCTGGGTTGGTTAGACTGATAACCCATCCCACATAGCACTGCAACCAAAAAAGCGGACATTTAGACGTCGAAGGGACGATGTTGCAACTTTGGGACATCGCAGAACGTCCCTGCGGCGTCGAAATGTCCGATTTTGGTTGCAGTGCTATGTGGG
>JAKCPI010022327.1:0-16927 GCA_023213315.1 Euborellia annulipes | reverse complement strand
ATTTTCGTAATAGGTAGTGTTTTTTGGCTTACTTTTGAAGACACATAACGCCCCCTTAATATCTTTTTCCGTATTTGAAGACATTTGTCCTCAACTCTATTTAATTTAATTATAAGTAAGCTGTGTGATGATGCTGTCCCTCCCACCAAATTTAAAAAATAACTACTATTATTCAAATATAGAAATAATTGCTGGACGTTTTTCCTCTAGACCACCAATGCCCTTTCTCTTAATAGGAAATCATTAGAGAGAAAAGGGAGGGGGAAATATGAAACATCCCCTTTATGAGTTTGTAATAAACACCTTTCTCTCACACGCCATTTTTTTTTTTTTTTTTTTTTTTATGAAAAATACGATAAAAACAACACGTGTATAATGTAGATTAACGTAGAAGGGGATTTATATATTGATACATCTCTCTCTCTCTATAGTGGAGTATTTTATGTTCAGCTGATCCTACAGGATTTTAGTATCCTGTATGTCAGTTGATCTTGTTTTCTCTCTCTCTCTCACTCTCCAATCAAAATCGATTAATTTTGCAATTTCCACCATACTACTATCATAACACAATCACGTCATTCATTGTATGGTATGTAGACATAGACATAAAGCCAATCGTATCAAAAAGGGATTCTAATAATAATAATATCAAATTTAATAGGGAACAAGGTGATTTGTGTGTGTATGTGTTTGTACACACCACTTCAATTAACAAATGGATTGGGTAAAAAAAAAATCTGGAGTGACTGGTTGCACCACATTTTTTTATGTCGACAAAATTTTTGAGTAAGAAATCTCAGAGCAGCAGCAAGTAAATGATAATATTTTTTGTATATATCAAAGTAAAAAGAAATTGTATTTAATTGCAATGAATATTAAAATACCTAAGATAGTGTAGAATTGCCCTGATGAAGGTCGTGATTGGCAACCGAAACGTCGGCAAATAGAAATTAAATAAAATATTTTTTTTTTAAATCTCCTGGCTGCAAAGTCCTTGCGAATCCTGAGTATGTTTTTCAAAATTTATTATGCCCATAGTATACAAATTATCTATTTCAAAAATGTTAATTTTAAAATTTTTAAATAAAATTCCGAAATTGTACTTCATTCTATAAATTTTTTTTAAAGTGAAACTTTATTTTTATCAGCACAAATTTTTTCGTTTCTCTATCAGCATGTCGCGTTACAAGCCGTGACGTCAAATGCCGTGACGCTACAAGTTATGACGCTACAAGTTATGACGTCACAAGCCATGACGACAAAATTAGGAAAGTTAAAATTTAATATATATGACGAATTATAAAAAAATAATTGTGAGATTTAATTTTTCAATTTTTAAATTGATAAAATATAATTTTTAAAATAATTTAAAATGATTCAAATAATAAATAAATATTTTTATCAGTTTTTAAAATTATTAAGTTAAGAATAAAAACGCGATTTTAATACCCTTAATTGAATAATTTTCTGAAAATTTTCAGTTAAAAGTCTACGACCCGAAAAAAGTTTTACTTGCATCGTGGTTTCATAAAACCACACAATGTTTTTTTTTTTTTTTAGTTCATCAATAACTTTAGAAAAGTTATCTATTTATGAAACTTATTTTTAAAGATTTTTCTTTTATATTTTTTCAAAAAAAAAAAAAAAAAAAAAGTTTTTTAAATTGATGAGAAAATTTGAAACAACTTAACGAAGGAGTTAAGTGGTATGTAATTCAATTGTTGGTAGAAAATGATTGAATGAAAAAATTGCACAGGATCTGACGAGTGATGCGCATTCACAGTTTTGGCTGTGCATTTATTAACAGTTTTGGCCATTCCGTCATCATCAAGCCAAAAAAGTACAATTTGTGAATTCATTAATGAAAGACAATACAATCCAAAAATTATAAAAAATAATTTTTTATATATCATAGTTACATGGTCATAATTTTAATCGTATTCCATTGGTACATTTTGAAGAAAAAGAAATGTAATTTTATTATTAGGAGAATTTTTAATTATACACTACATTTTTGTATTAAATATTTATTAAAAATATATAAATACTGTACAACGTTTCGACTGCGCCGTTATCAAGTACTGTGCACTTGTTCCGACTCAAGTGAACTAACTGTCATGTCCGTTACTTGCCTTTTTAATATACAGCGACGTCAGCGCCATCTGACGGCATTTCTGTGAAGTTATATTCAAATTTTCCCGCTATTTTCACTCATTTCCATGAAATTAGTCACAATTATCAAAGCAAGTGGACACTTATTTTAACATCATGCTTTTTATGTAAACATTAGCTTTGTGTATTGTGACTAACTTCATGGAAATGAGTGAAAATGGCGGGAAAATTTGAATCTAACTTCACAGAAATGCCGGCAGATGGCGCTGACGTCGCTATATATAAAAAGGCAAGTAACGGACATGACAGTTGGTTCAATTGAGTCGGAGCAAGTGCACAGTACTTGATAACGGCGCAGTCGAAACGTTGTACAGTATTTATATATTTTTAATACAAAAATTTGGTCTATAATTAAAAATTCTCCTAATAATACTATTTCCAACCACAAAAGCTTTAATAAACACAAATGTAATATTGTTTTTACAATATTTAATTTTTTCTTCTGAATATACAGGTTTTTTTTGGGCCAGCGGGATTTGAACCCGAGTAATCCCAGTCTAAAAATAAATATGTATGGGCATTAACAGATTTTATCCTCTGTGTGTGTCTGTTTTAGGATATTATACATAATCCCCGGGTATTGATCTGGCTGGGGGAGGGGGGGGGGCAATAACAACAACAACACAACACCCGGCGCGCGTTCATAAGCCCACCCCCCCCCCAGCATCCCCGTCGAGATAACATCTTTAAGAGGGATTATTATTATCATTATTATTACACAACATGACGTCATTAAAAATTGATGGATCTGTAAAAGTAATTAAAACAAATTTGACCGAAGAGTAATTTAATTAACTTTATTTATTTATTTATTTATTTATTTCATCTCTAAAATTAACTTGTGTGTCGGATAATTGGACAAAAGTTGAAATATATGAATAAATTAATAAATTGATGCCGCTGCTGCTGCTGCTGATGATGATGATGATGATACAAAATGAAAATATTAAATTAAAAAGTTTATATTTACGCACATTCAATTAATTACTAGCTAGACTGCATGACTTTGGTGGATGCTATTTCAATGGAATGCAATTTTAGCAATTTAAGAACAATAAGGCACTTAGACAGGTCTAATCAGGCGTTAAAATTTAAAATAAACAAATGGGTGTTAAAAAGTAATGTAAGCGTTAAACAAATGCTATTCAAAAATCACTTCCTTGCCTCAAATAGCTATTCTGTAAACAAAAACTTTAAAGCCAAAGCGTTAACATTTAGTAAATAGTGTTAAAAATTAATGCGATGTCTAGGGGGTGGCTTTAATATTTTAACGTCGTGTTTAAAATAAAAATGGCGTCCTTAACCTAAAAAGTAAGGTTATGATTTTGATAGCTTTGATATAAAAGCAACATATTAACGTCGCTGTTAAAATTTTGTTTAAAGAATAGCAGTTTTTTTAACGCTGATTGTTTTTATATTACTTTTTAACACCCATTTGTTTTTTGTTTTAAATTTTAACGCCTGTTTTTAGAGAAGAGACCTGATAAAGATTAAAAGCTAATTTTTTAATATGTTATTAATCACTATCACATATGTATGAAATAATTTTTTGAAGCAGATCTGACGAAAGGTTATCGTGTAATTAATTATTAAATAATTGAAATTGAACATGTAGTCTATAGGGAATGTAAACGAAACGAATTATATAGCCATTCCTGATAAAGATAAAAAAAAACAAAAAATTTCTATTTTTATCAATTAAATACCGTAGAATACGTTAAAAATAAAATCAAAATTTTCTGACGAAGGCTTTTAAAAATATTTTAACAAGAAAGCACAAAAATGTCAGTCCAATTAAAAATAATTAACTCTCGTGACTCAGAACAATTCGGCAACGTCGCATAAAAATAAATCGGGTTTCACGCTTTCACATACATTTTTTTATTGGCCATATTTTTTCTCGCAAATCGACCGCCCATTGTTTCCACTGCACCCCCAAGGTGCATTGGGAATAACATTACATACAGGGGCACCCTTACTTCCCCCCCCCCCGGTGAAAATCATTTTATCTTATTTTTAGGAAAATAAAACTTTTTTCCTCTTCCATGATAATCATTTGAACTTTTTTTTTATTAGAGCTAAATTTTTTCCGTACTCCGGAATAATTTTTCCGCTTGCATTTAAATCATTTGACCCTTTTTTTTTTGTTTATCTAAAAATCTCGCGGCACCCTTTGGTGCCGGGGCACACCGGTTGGGGAACCACTGCTTTAAACAGTCATAAATAGTAAACTTTCCCGCCGGAAGCGGGCAATTGTTCGCCGTAGACGAGCAAGGAGGTCCAAGGGGCTCAGTCTTCTGGCTAGACGGAAAGCCCGCCTAAGGCGGGCTTTGTGTCTATATAAATACAGGTGCCCATATTCGAAGCCTCCATTTTATTTTTAAATAACCCCCCTTTAATCAAAGAAAACACAATTTTTTTTCTGTTCGTCATGAAAATCATTTAATTAGGTTCAAGTAGATTTGTTTACATCATTTCTTGAATATGATATCTCGTAAATGGTCGCCCTTGGCCTGTACGACGTAGTGTGCCCGTTTTGCTGCATTTTCCATGGTTCTCTTCAACGTTTCGATCGGAATGGCGGCTATTTCTTGACGGATGTTGGTTTTCAGCTCTTCTAGGGTCTTTGGCTTGTTGACGTAAACCTTTGATTTCAAATAGCCCCACAAAAAGTAGTCTGGAGGCGTTAAATTGGCGGCCAATCGAAATCAAACGGCCAGGGCTTCAAAAAATCGATTGTATCAATAACACGGCTTGTGTGTGGTGGCGCGCCGTCTTGTTGAAACCATACGCTTTCAACGAATAATAATAACCCTAGAAAAGCTGAAAACCAACAACCGTCAAGAAATAGCCGCCATTCCGATCGAAACGTTGAAGAAAATCATGGAAAATGCAGCAAAAAGGGCACAATACGTCGTATAGGCTAAGGGCGACCATTTACGAGATATCATATTCAAGAAATGATGTAAACAAACTACTTGAACCCAATTAAATGATTTTCATGACGAACAGAAAAAAAATAGTGTTTTCTTTGATTTATTTAAAAATAAAATTGGCGCTTCGAATATGGGCAATATGAGTGAAAAATTTCATTTTGGTAAGTTGGCCAAACTGACACTTCTATTGTCATGGAATACTAATATTTATCTTCTTTCTTCTCATAGGTTTCAATTGATCTTTTTTTTTTTTCTGTTCCATTCCAATAGAGGATAACAAATTCAATAATTAGAATATGACATCTTTTGACATTTGGACTAAATGCTTATTTAAACCCAGAGCCTGGCTGGCTCTGTGAGCCAAAATCGATCGAGAGGTAATTACACGTGTCGGTTGATTATTCATTCTCTCTCTCTCTCCTCTCACTGTAGGCTTCAGGCAAATTTCATCCCCCCCCCCTTCTCCCTATATCCAATTCCATTCGTTCTCCACCCACCTCCTACTCTTTGGAGAATGCTTTTTGCTTCCCAATTTAATGACGCGCGAAATTGGGGAGATCAATTCTTCAACTTAATAAATTTATCAACCCCCCCCCCCCGCTATGGTCGACCAACTTTTGGATAATTCTCTGTTTGTTGAGTTTAAAATTATAGAAGGTTGAAACTTGTGTGTCAATATATTGTTCGAAATACTGTATTTTTGTAATAATATTTTATTAATAATACTACAGTTAAAAAATAGTGAAACATTTAATATGAACTAGTCGCAAAACCCGCCTAGGCCCCCCTGGACCCCCTCGCTCGACTCCGGCGGACAAATTTATTGCCAATTTAGGATATATCTTGTTGCAATGCAAGTGTTAGGATGTTAAGGAAGGATCTTGAATTCAAGCGAGGCGAGGAGCACAAAAGGGCCTGTTTATGACTGTTTGAAGGGTTAGTTGCATGCCTCCTCTCTCCGTTTTTCAACTGCTGCGTAGCCCCGCCCTAGCTCATAGTCAGCCAGGAAGCTGGTTCACAGAGCACAAAGGACGCTCTCTAATTTCTAGCCAACTTGTTGATTTTGTGTTCCCATATTGAAGAAATAATTTTCCAAAACATTTAAGAGATTCAAATTATTACTACGTTACTCCCTGGCCCATGTACTATAGGTGTACTTAATTTCAAATGAATTCATTGAAAATTGTGGATTTCTATAGAACATATACATACATATTTACATACATACATACATTTTTCCCATTTCATTTTTATATAGGTCTATATATTGATAGATAGATAGAAATTATCTTAAACATTTCTAAGAAAATTTAACACAAATCCATATCATTTTAATAAATAATTACAATTTCAATAAAACAAAGACAAAAATGACGAATTTAAATTTATGAGAGAAATCAACATAATCTCGATATATTCATTTTGATATTAGGCCTAATTAAAAATTTTCCTTTTATAAGAATTGAAATAGAGAGAGAAAAACAAAAACAAAATGGAAAGATTATTTTAAAATTTTAGAAATTTGACGTTAATAATTTCGACATTTTTGTCTTTATTTTATTTAAAATGTATTAAATTGTTTAAAATGATATATAAATTTGTGTTAAATTTACTTAGAAATGTTTAAGATATTTTATATTAAAAGTTTAATAAATTACCAGGGGCGCCGGAACGAATTTGAATCAGGGGGGGGGGGGGGGGCAAAAAATTTTTTTTTAGAAAATTAAAATAATTTAATATGTTCAAATAGTATAAAACAAAAACAAATCTACTATAAAACTTTAAAAATTTTAAATAAAATCACAATTTTAATAAAATTAAAATTTTAAAAAAATTTGGTAGTCATTTTTCAAAAAATTTTGGAAAAAATTTGAAAAAAAATGAATTTCTTACTCTTTTTAATTTAGAAGATTTTATTTTTCAAAAGTAAAAATATATCATTTTTAATAATAAATGAAATAAAAGAAGAAATTTTTCCCCCCTCTGCCCCCCCCCTGTAGGATGCCAGGGGGGGGCAATATACCCTTGCCCCCCCCCCCCCAGTTCCGGCGCCTATGTAAATTACAGTAGGTCCAGTAGCGTATCCAGGTGAGGGCGAAAGGGGACGCTTCCCCCCCCCCTCCGCCCCAGGCGGATCGAGCCTTTGACGCCCCTCGATACCGACATAGGCACCCTAGCGCATCCGACTTTCTGGCTTTTTTTTTTAATTTCATAATAATAAATTCATTTTATTTCACAAATCCGGATAAAAATTACAAAAAAAAAAGCTTTTCGAAATGTGAATCGACAGGTTTATAAGACATGCTAGAGCAAATCTTTAACATTTTTTTTTTTATACGAACGGTTGGCCTCTCGCTTTAACAGAATTTGTTTTTCATTAAGTACAATACTTCATATAAAAAAAATTTTCGTTCTAACCGGTGACGGGAAGGCCATGCACTCCCCTTGTTAGATTTGCTACAAGAGGTCCATTTAGTTTTTCAATAAGTTTGTATTTAAAGAAAAAAATAAAATTCCCGATTTTAATAACACAAATTGACGTTTTATTTTAATTTAACAAAATGGCGGCAGGTTTTATTCGCTTTTAAATAAAATAAAAGAGAAAACGGCCGGGATGGGAGGAGGGGAGGGGGGAGGGGATAGAGAAGAGATCAATTAATTAAAAAATACAATCTAAAAAAAAAAAACGAGGGGGGTTTAATTTATGACTGGAAAGTAATTTATTTTTTTTTATATTACTTTTCGTTCACAGCTTTACTTTTTACTGATTAGAGAATTTTTTTTTTTTATTTCTTCCCGTGAAATCCCGTAAATGGCTTTTAAACAACAACCAGAGTGTAGTATTTTGTTTATAGAAGAGGAGTGAGTGCAAGGCAATGTTCTCTCTCTCTCTCGAGAGAGAGAGAGATTCCATCCCTAAGGAGATGGTCGGATATTGAAAGCCAATCCAACAACACCAAACCAAATATCTGCTGTGACTTAAGGCACAGCAGACAACTTTCTCTTACCCTTGGGTGGGGGGAGGGGGCGCAGAGCTAAATATATCTCGACACCAAAAAAAAATCTGGTGTGACAGCACAGATCACAACTTTCGATTACCGAGGGTAAGAGAAATTTTTGTGCTTTGCGTATTAAGTGGAGGGCGACATTTTTGTACCTGCTTGGGGGGATTTTTTTGTGTCGAGATATATTTAAGATAGCAAGTTTGCGAGATATGTTTGTGCTTAAGATTGGGCAAAATTGCACCCCAACGATATATTGACTGGCTATTTGAGCAATGTTTGAAAAAATTCCATCCTTTTCAAACAAGGCTCTACCTAAAGATATACGTATTTAGTTTATCCAATTTAATTTTTGAAACTACGACGGATTTTTATGGGAAGGTTTATTTTAATTTACTAGTCGCGTCGCCCGCCTTCGGCGGAAAGAATACATAAATATTTCTCAATACATTTCTTATGGGAGAAATCGTAACTTTAAGAATTAATAACTCAAAAATTTATAGGAATTTCGGGATGAAAATAATTTTCCTGTAATCCCGAGAAGGTCCTCTTTATGCATATAAAATTTCATTTCAAAATTCCAACGGGAAATTGCCTAAATAGAGCGTGACAGACAGACGGACGGACATTAGCGAATTATATATAGGGCCTATAGATTGAAAATCTTTATGAAATTTGGTTTTATTTTCAGAAATCTCATTTAATTTAATTTAATTTAATTATTCAGTGTTATCTTTGAAACTAGTTGAAGTATTTTTATTTAATCTTTGAAACTAAATGACGGATTTTGATTGGGTTTTTTTTTTTTTTTAATTTATTGAAAATTCTTACCAGATTTTGTTTTATTTTTATAGAAATCTCATTTACAGCAGATTTTTTTGTGTCGAGATATATTTAGTTACCACCGATATATTAAAATTTAAGATGTAAAATTTATAAATATGGGAAAATATTTATATTTTGTTACCATGGCAATCATTTCTCTTATATTTCTCATGAAGTACAAGAGTAAAGTGGTCTTCAAAAGATTTCAAAAGCAAAATGAGAATATACATTTCAAAGAGCATCTAAAAAAATAATTGATTTTTGAATTTTAATCAAAATTGTTTGAGCTTATTTTAAGAAAATGGAAAAAAACTGAAAATGTACATCAGTAAAGTATTAGTACTCTTTGGTCGATTTTGTTCAAAACCTTATTTTCACTGTCAGAGATTGTACCTAACTTAAATACAAAATTTCAACCTCTTAGTTCATTTTATAATGATAAAAAATTGCATTTCTCTCTCATAATTTTGTAAAGGAAAGTCTTGTTTCATATTTGATCCAATCGCATTTTACTTGATTTAAACGAACAGATTTAGAAAGCAATTTTTTTATTTTAAGAAGGGAGAGGATCGATCTTGGATTGCTCTTCTTGTCTGGACATTCATCCTTTGAAGGGAAAGTTTCACCCTCAATCATGTCTCATCAATTGAAGGGAAGAGAGAGAGGCCCAAAAAGGAAGGAAGGATCCCGATTAGGGTAATGGAAAGGGAACGGAACTGAAACCCCCTCACAATTGAAATCCAATAGAATTAGGAGAAGCAACCAAATAAATGTCATTGCATACGAATAGGATGCTGCTGTTTAATCAAAGAGTATTTTATGCTAGACCTAGCTGAGGTGGGCCAGTAAACAAATTAATTTTAATTTTTTCTTTCTAGACAACCTAACATGATATTTCTATAAAAATAAAACAAATTCTTGTAAAAATTTTCAATAAATGAAAAAAACAATTATTTAAACCATTTGGATACCAGATGGCTTAAATAGAAATGCCTGACCCCACAATAAATATATTCCTTACAACGGTTAGCGTCTAAAGTCTTAAATGGCCTGAGTTGCCGAAAAGACTGTGTGAATGTGTGTGTGAATGTGAGTGTGAATGAGAAAAAAGTGTGAATGTTTTTTTATTTCTAAAAAAAAAAACAACCCCCATAAAAATCCGTCAATTAGTTTCAAAGATTAAAGAAAAAATCCTTCAAGTAGTTTCAAATATAACACTGAATAATTAAATTAAATTAAATGAGATTTCTGAAATGAAAACAAAATCTTGTAAAGATTTTGAATAAATTAAAAAAAAAAACCTCCCAATAAAATTCCGTCATTTGCATGGGCGTAGCCGGGGGGAGGCAGGGGGGCCGTTGCCCCCCCTGGCTGGTCCTAAAAATTAAAAAAAAAAACAAGCAAATATATATTTTTCCCATTGGGAATTTTTTTTAACACCCCAATCCACTACATTAATTTAATTTTTTTTTTTTATTTCAATAAACAATTAATAATCTATGTATATATTAATTTCAAACCCCCTCTCTCGCCCTAACGAGGGGTTGGCCCCCCCTAACAAGAAGTCTGGCTACGCCCATGGTCATTTGGTTTCAAAGATTAAATTGGATAATTATCTTTCATAATTATTATTGATATTTCATTAAATTCTATAAAAATAGTGGAAATAATATGTAATTAAAATAATAATAATTATTATTATGAAACTTAATTATTTTTAATTCCCTGAAATTAGTTAACGGATTTTTTTTTTCATCTCTTATAGTGATGTTTTAAACTTTTAGATGCCCTCGGGGCATGGTGTAGAGGTTAGCGTGCTAACCTCATATACCAAACGTCGCGGGTTCGGACCCCAGGCAGTCCGATGATTTTATTTAAGCCATTTGAATACCAGATGGCTTAAATAAGAATGCCTGGACCCCAATAATAGATAAATTAATAAATAACGGTTATCGGAAAAGTCTTATATGGCCTAAGTTGCCGAAAAGACTGTGTGAATGTGTGTGTGAATGCGAGTGTGAGTGAGAAAAAAGTGTGAATGTTTTTTTATAAAAAAAAAAAAAAAAAACTTTTAGATAAAATTAATTACACACTGATTGTTTAGAGAACTCAAAGAATACAGAAAAAAATCGTTTTGGGATTATTAAGAGAAATTAAAAACACTTGGTCTTAAGTTTTACAATTATACTTAAAGTAGATGGCAGCGCTGTATCTTCTGCCATCTATTCATACTTAAAGTAGATGGCAGCACTGTATCTTCTTTGCATAGATGGCAGATGTTATAGTTAAAATAAATGGCAGAAGATACAGTGCTGCCATCTATTTTAAGTATAACTAAATTGACAATGACATATTTTTTTACATAATGTTTCAACTAGAGCCTACGGTTGGTTGATTAAATCCCTAATTGTGAGATTAAATGAAATCAAAGAAGAACGAATCTGTATTTTTCTCTTAATCGATATACCAAGTGTATATTTCATATAACGATGGGATGGAAGAAAATAAAAAAAAATTCTCCATTATTTTCCCCTTTAAATTAAAAAAACAAAAAAAAAAAAAAAATATATATATATATATATTCATTAAATTTTGTCAATAAAAATGCTTTTATTTTTTTATGAGCCTCTCTCCATAAAAAAAAGAAAATTTCTAAATTAATAACGATAATTTCCTATATATATAAAAATATTATTATAATGTAACCAACCACACACATAGCGCGAGCATCATAAAAAAATTTTGTTTTAATAATCCTCATTTTTAAAGTACAAAAGTTGATTAAAAGTTATTATTATTATGTTTTTATAGATCATTTAGAAGTATAATTTCTATTTAAAATTAAAAAAAAAAATTTAATCTTTTTATTTTAACGATTTAATGAAAATGTCTTTCACAAATTTAAGAAAATTATTCCTTTTAAAATTAGCCCCGCCCCCGTCTCATGTGACGCAATCTGACGTATGTGCTTGTTAAATTTTCATCTAATGTTAGATAAATAAATAAACACTAGGTTAAGTTTCAAAAGGATGTTATTTTATCTATAAATACAAATCAAATTTTTAAGTATTAATTTTTAAAATTTTACATTCAAAATACATTTTTTTTTCGAAAAAAAAGTATTTTTCAAATCTCAGGGGGGGGGTAATTACTCCCTTTACTCTCCCCTTGTATCCGCCCTTGCAGCACTGTATCTTATTTTACTAAAGATGGCAGCACTCTCTCGTATTTTACTATTGCCATCTTTAGTAAAATAAGATACAGTGCTGCCTTCTACGCAAGGGCGGATACAAGGGGGAAAGGGGGTAATTACCCCTCCCCCGAGATTTGAAAAAATACCTTTTTTTTAAGCAAAAAAAAAAATATTTTTAACGTAAAATTTTAAGAATCAATACTTAAAAATTTGATATGCATTTATATTCTCACGAAAATACCAGGTTCGGCAAAAGAATGAAATTTTGCGCGAACGGCACATGAAAAAATTTTTGGGCCCGCGAACGGCGCATGAGAAAATTTTTATTTAAAAAATTTGTGGTTCCGCGGACGGTACATCAAAAAATTTTTGGTTCCGCGAAAAACAAAATTTTTCGTAGAAAAATTTTTGAGAACATGCCCCCCTCCCCCGAAAAAATTTCTATATACGCCCCTGGTGCTGTGCGACGAGTCACACCAGATTACCCCCCCCCCCCCCCCCCCGAGAAACACCTCTGGATCCGCCTTTGCTTCTACGATAAATAAAAATAAAATTTTTAATAAATGTAATATTTTTTTGAAACTTAACCTAGTGTGATGAACGACAAATGAACCCTAGGCTTTCCCAATCATCAATTAACCTAGTGTTTTTTATTTTCCTTTGAATTATATTAAAATAGCATTTTATGTATTTTATAAAAAATCTATCTACATATATATTCCAATAATGATCCAAGAAAGAAGATAATTTAGATAACGAAATTGCAAAACTTTCCCACTACACACAGTCGACCTATTAAGAGCGGGGGAAAGTTTTGCAACTTTTATTGCCTAATTTTTTTTTAATTCTATTATTGGAAAAAAAATTTAGTAGCTAAGATAAAATTAAATATATAAAAAAATACACTAGATTATATGTTTCCAAATATTAATGAGTATTTATTTTTTTTAAATAATAAAAATTTCGAAACCTAGAGCCTAGTGTATTATTTATTTATTATAATTTTATCTTAGCTACTCAATTATATTTTTTTTTACACAGGAATAAATAAAATGGCAAAACTTACCCAAAATTAAGAGCTAGAGGAAACTTTTGCAATTTTGTTTTTACCGCACCCTGCGGGCTGGATTCACTTCTCGTTTTATTACCTTCTTACGACCATTTAGGCTTATACATATGGCAATATTCATCTTAATCCGATTAACAGTTACAGAGATATAAGAAAACAAAAAGGCTTTTTATATTTTTCGGATATGAAACGTTAAAAATATATATAAATTTTAAATTAGATTTTATTCATAATATTTCCCTCTAAGAAAATGCATAATTTTTTTTTGAATGAATTTTTGGTTTTTGGCCTTCAAGTGGATAAATTAAAGAGTGAGTGCTAAAAGCCCCTCTGACAAAAGTGAAAGAGATATACGAGTATAGAGATCAATACGAACATAGATATAGATATATAGAGGGGGGGGAGTGGCAGGCACCCCGCCAATCACACCTGTTTCTTCTTACTGTCAGAGATCTCTTTCTTTTGACAAATCTCTTTGTAAAGAGAAAAAGTCACCATAAATGGAACAAAATAGAAGACACACCCTTAGGCATGGAGAGGGATTTGATAGAAAAATAATTAAAAAAGAATATAATGAATATACTATTAAAGGGAACGGGGAGCATTATTTCTATACTCTCTGGGAATTTGCCGCAAAAATTAAGCTTCTACCGAAGGCGGGCATTCCAGCTAGTATAGAAATAAATACTAATTAACGGCGGTCTAGTGGAGCTTTTCTCCCCCCCCCCCCGCCCCATCGTCTAACCATTAGAAGCTACGCAGCTGAGAATATCTATAATATATAATTCTCTGTCTGTATGTCACGCTCTGTTTGACCAATTTCCCTTTGGAATTTCAAAATGACATTTTCCACCCATATGGAGACAATACTCGGATCTCTAAAGCCTCAAATAGGGAAGGCTCAATAATTTTCCCATTGAAAAGCATTTGGTTTTATTTCTGATTATAAAAAATTATAAAAATTATTATACAATAAAAAAAAATTTTTTCTTTGAATTTTGATAGACTTGTGTATATCAATTTAGATTGTTGATATGTAAAAAAATTTGATTTTCTGTTTAACTGTGGTAATTACAACTTTTCGGCCACTCATTCTGTAGCCTTCTTCAGGTACAATCCAGCTAACAAGTAAGATTTTAAATTGAATTAGTTGAGAAAAAACAAGATGGCTGCCGCTTCTCGACATGAACGCCATCTACATATGAGCGATCGCAGCGCCCCCAGATACAATCTGACACGAAATTCAAATATTGTATTTTTAGAGAATACTAGTATACCCTCTCTAAACGGTACAAATTATTATTGACAAAATATTACATCAATAAATTGTCAATAATAATTTGTACCGTTTAGAGAGGGTATACTAGTATTCTCTAAAAATACAATATTTGAATTTCGTGTCAGATTGTATCTGGGGGCGCTGCGATCGCTCATATGTAGATGGCGTGCATGTCGAGAAGCGGCAGCCATCTTGTTTTTGCTTAACTAATTTAATTTGTAATCTTAGCTGAATTGTACCTGAAGAAGGCCACAGAATGAGTGACCGAAACGTTGTAATTTTTACAAATAAACACACGGTTAAACCGAAAATCAAATTCTTTTATTAATGATAACAACTGTGAAAGCCTAAACTCAAAAATTAGATAAATACTGTACCTTTAATATACAAAATAATATTTTTTTACCAAATACAATAATTTTTTTTTTTTTTAATAACTGAGGGATATTTCTTAACAAGTCAGATAGGTATAGCCTTTATGTTAAGTGACTGAAAAATTGTAGCATATATTTAAGAAAAGGCAAAGGGTGAAGAGGCTCACTCAATCAGCCGAAATAAATATTTTGAAACATATAGTCTAGTATATGAAATATATATATATATATTTAATTTTAACAACAGGTAGTAAGTTACTTTTTTATTATATACTTTTTTTTCTAAATAGTGAATTTTTTTTTTTAATATAAAGTTAAACTTCTCTAGTGTGTAATGTTTTTATTCTTTTCTTACAAACTTAAATATTTAAGCTTTAAAATAAAGTTTAAATAAAACATTTCCTTCTTAACAAAAAAAAAAGAAAGTTTTTAAGAATTAATTCTACTCTTAAAATTAGATTTTCTCTCTCTTTCTCTTCAATATTCAAAACAAACAAATATTAAAATGAAAACAAAAGAGTAATAATTTAATAATAACAGCAAAAGAGAGAGAACAAAAAAAAATTTTTTTTTTTTTTTGTTCCCATTCATCACATTCAAAAATAAAATAATCTACCAGGTAGATATTTCCAATATTATTATTATTTTTTTTTAATAATAATAAAGAGAGAGAGAATTTATCAATTTAAAAAATAATTTTTTTTTTTTTTAACATTCGGTTTTCATTTAGTTTTAGGATAACAAAAAAATTCCATATATCAATATAAAAAATATATACATCTTTATATTTTTTAAATTATTGAAATTAAAATAGAATTTTATTTTATTAATGAAATAGTTCTGGGATGACCGAGCTGGAGCTCGGGGGTTTATTCTATGATAAAATTGGAAAAAATAAAAAAGTATTATACCTCAGTAAAGTATTAGTACTCGAGGTAGCCCCAAAGACAAAACTTAGCTTAATTTCATATTGTTACTTAAAATTTGAAATAAATCAAAGTGAATTATTAAGAAAATTGAAAAAAAGTACATCAGTAAAGTACTAGTACGCCTGGTTTCCCAAAGACGAGAACAATTGTATTTTGTTTTCTATACCACAAATAATAAATATTTAAAATTTGAAAGAAATCGGTAAAGAAAATTTCGAGAAAAGTGGAAAACTAAAAAAGTACATCAGAAAGTACTAGTATTCGAGGTTTCCCAAAGGCGAGTCCTATGTATTTGTTTTCTATACCACAAATAATAAATATTTAAAATTTGAAAGAAATCGGTAAAGAAAATTTCGAGAAAAGTGGAAAAAACTAAAAAAGTACATCAGCAAAGTAGCCTACTAGTATTCGAGGTTTCCCAAAGGCGAGTCCTAGTGTAATTTGTTTTATTTACGTGAAATAGTACATGTTTAAAATTTGAAAGAAATTGTCAAAAGAAATATTGGGAAAATTGAAAAAAATACATAAAAAGTACATCAGTAAAGTACTAGTACTCGAGGTTTTTAAAGACGAGATCAATGGTATTTTGTTTTGTATACCGCAAATAGGAAATATTTAAAATTTGAAACAAATCGTTAAAATCGAATTAATAGAAAAGTGAAAAAAATTAAAAAGTACATCAGTAAAGTATAAGTACTCAAAAGTTCCCAAAGAAGTAACTGAGCTTAATTTATTTTCTATACTGCGAATAGTAATTATTTAAAATTTTAAAGAAATCGGTAATGGGAAATCCGAGAAAAGTGGAAAAAACTAAAAAATTACATCAGTAAAGTTCTAGTATTCGAGGTTTCTTAAAGGCAAGTCCTAGTGTAATTTGTTTTATTTACGGGAAATGGTACATGTTTAAATTTGAAAGAAATTGTCAAAAGAAATATTGAGAAAATTGCAAAAATATATAAAAAGTACATCAGTGAAAGTACTAGTACGCCTGATTTCCCAAAGTCGAGATCAATTGTATTTTGTTTTCTATACCACAAATAATAAATATTTAAAATTTGAAAGAAATTGGTAAAGAAAATGTCGAGAAAAGTGGAAAAAACTAAAAAAGTACACTCTGTAAAGTACTAGTACTCGAATTTTCCCAAAGA
>JAKCPI010022326.1:0-13372 GCA_023213315.1 Euborellia annulipes | reverse complement strand
AGAGATAGATGGCCGACCATCCGCCCATTAAACCTAAGACTTAGTGAATTGCTTGAGACTCCATCAGGCCGAATTGCTTCTGCCCGTCCTCAACACCTAGCAGCTAAGACATCTTAATTTACCTCCTCCGAAAAAAGCTCTAGTATTTTAATAAACTTTTTAGCCATTCGAACTTAGAAATTAGTGCATTTCGAAATTTCTTCTTTTTTTTTTCATTAGAACAATCTAACAAAATATAAGAGAGTTGATTTCTAATAAGAGAGTGACCTTCTTAATTAAAAAAGTTTTCCAACAATCACTGTTAAGTTTTCAAGTTAAGCCTAAATTAAATTGCTCTCCCCCACCTCCCCTCCTTTCTACAAACAAAAATTTATATTGAGTTACTAGATAAGAAAGTTGTAGTATTTTCTAAATTAATATTACTATCTGATGAGAACTAAATTTTAAGTTGCCTAATATGATAATTAGTTGAATTAGAAATAAATTGAGACTTTAAATTTCAAATATCACGATTTAATAACTTTAATGTCTAAACCCGGGTAGTGGCTACACAGGTAACTGCAAAACACGACAAACTGTTTTCGTAGCGCAAGCATTTTAACTTGTGCAAGCTGCTTTATTATCGATCGAATTTTAATCATTCACGATACATATTTGCCGCAAGCAAAAGCTCCGCCATTTTATAAACATCTTAGACATTTGATATTTATTTAAGGGGACGGGAGCGAAATTGTTATGCATGTTTTTCCGGATTAGATAGCGTAGTGTGTCATAAAAAGTATGACCAAAAAAATCCGTTATTCAAAAATTTGCCAAGAGAGATGTCAGAATGGTAGCTAATAATATTTAATGCATTTGGTTGATTTTCATTGATCTTTTAACAATAAATGCACTTTACTTAAATGTTATTATATATTATGGCTATTTTTTGCAAAACCATAAAAATATATGGTGTGGTCAAATATAGGCCAAAAGGGGATCAGCTGTTAGACTGAAGCCTGCCATCTATTGCAAGAGTGCTGAATATGAATTTTGACAGTTGGTTTTAAAAATAAATAAATAATTCAATAAATAAATAAATAAAAATAAATAAATAATTCAATAAATAAATAAATAAAATAAATAATTCTCAAGCTTATTTCAAAAAATTCTTAATTAATATGTGATTAATAATAACAATAAATTCATTTTGAAATTAAAAAAAAATTAAAGATTATTGGGACAGAATGATTTTTGTATTTGCTGTGATAACAAAAAAAAATTAATTTGGATAATTTTTTTTGTCATTAAAAAAATTATAGCTCGATGTCCCAATAATCTCTTATGAATTTAATTCATTAAAAAAAAAAAAAAAAAAACCGCATTGAAAAATCCCTTAAAATAGTCTAGTTTTTTTAAAGTACATTTAGACGTCGCTCCTGAACCCCCTTAATATATCAATACAAAATATTAATTCATTGAAAATTTCCATTTTAATATTAATTTTTCAGAGGGTATCCTAATAAATATTTTTTATAATTACTAACAAGAAAAGAAATTTAACACTATTTGCCTAATAATTCTCTCTATATTTATTTTATGGAGGGGGGAATAGACTCCCAGAGACTCCCAGGATACGGCTATAATCAAGCATCATTGTCATTGATATTAGGAGAGAGAGGGTGATAATTTGCAATACAATGGTCTCTCCACTCCTAAAATTTCTAAAAATTAAATGAACTCTTATCCATTTTAGCCTTTTGTGTCTATTTTTGTCAACTTTTTCGTTAATAGACAATCTCTCTTTTTCATTTTTAGAAATATATTTCGTTTGTTTTTATGGAACTAATTAACCTAATTTGCAATTCTATATTCAAACTGTTATTTTATTATTTGCACATTCATTAAAATCCATATTTTAAAAAACATTTCATTTACGAATTTAAAAAAAAGAAAGAAAAAATAATAAAAAAAATAATTTATCTCTGTATATTGTTTCTTTGAGTATTAAGAAAGAGAGAGGGAGAGAGAGGAGGCGATTTCTCTTTCCATTTCTTAGATATTAATTAATCTCGTCTTGTGAATTCATTGAGATGCTTTTTCGGCCTTCGCCTAGCGAAATCAATTTAAACTTTTTGGCGTCAGCATCCTTTTTTGGAGAGACTTCTCTCTCTCGGTGTCTTTTTAATATTCGGCGCGGGAAATTTTAACGTTAATAATAAATGCTGTACCATCAAGGCGTCTCTCTACTTTGGGAGTCATGAATAACAAACGACTTGGCAACTCTTAAGAACAGACATTGTACTCTGATGGGTGCGGCAACGAGGTCAGCCGAGGCGGCCTCGATCGGCTTTTATCAATGGCCAAAGATTCTACCCTCTAAAAATGGCATCAATCCTCTTATTCAATATTATTAATAGGCTATCATAAACGTATTATTTCATGTAATGAGGTTCCCCTCCTCATCGTTACTGCCGGTAAAAGAATACATTTCTCCTTATAAAAATTTTGAGGTAAAAAATAATTAATAAAAGCTTAACTAAGCAGGTAAGTTAAAGTTATGTCATGTACTCTTAAGCACATTATATTTTTTTTTAACTTTCTGTTGCCTATATGTAGTGTGAAAGTATTGCGATCATGTCAAAAATTCGATGTAGATATTTTGATGGAAATATATGTTAGAGTCCAAAAAGTGAGTGGTCTGTGAGTGTGTCTGCCTGACTGTCTGTGTGTGGGTGTGTAACGATTTTAAGCATGAATGAAATGAGCTTACGAGGTTGAAATTTTACGTATATTTAAGTTAGGTAGCCCCCTCTGACTATTAAAATAAGCCAAAAAGTACTATTGATAGTACTACTCTTACTTTTTCATTTTTTTTTTATTTTCTCAAAATCTGCTCTAAAGATTTTAATTAAAATTCAAAAATCAACTATTTTTAGATGCTCGTTAAAAAGTATATCAGTAAAATTTTTCGTGATCTACAATAGTATTTCAGATTTTTCAAATTCACTTTCCGGCTCTTCCTTCCATAGAGTCAATGTTAAATCCCTATGGGGATTTTCATGTTAATTTCGATTTAAAAGGGGGGGGTCCCCTTTGGAACTTTTTACTTTTACTTTTTCCAATTATTATGAAATTTTGTATTTATTTATGATTTTCTACAGTGTATAAAATATCCAAATATGAGATAAAAATTTTGAAAAATAACCAAAGATTATTTCAAGCAATCAACATTTAAAATACACAGAGCCTCTGGAAATTTTGAAGCAATTGACTTTTTTATTTTTACTTATGAAATGCAAGTGGTCAAGTTCGGAACTAAGGTGTTATGGGAAACTAAATATATCTCGACACAAAAAATCTGTTGTGACAAGCACCGAAGCGTAAGAGAAAGTTGTGCGCTGTGCGTTAAGTCCACCAGATTTTTTTCTCTCACGGTCAGATGCTGATTTAAATTATGTATGATTTAAATTATGCAAAGATAAAAATGGACCTCTTCTATTTGTCTATAAACACGATCCTTTTATGGTTAATAATATTTAAAACAAATACAAACCTTTTTTAAAATGAAAAGACAATAAAATTACTAAAGCTAAAAAATTCATCTCCGGCCGGCTTAGAGACCATTTTTTCTCTGGTTTCTGGCCCCGTCCCTGGTTGCGTCATTCTAATTTTTCCGTAAAATTGAAAATTTGAAGCTTTAATGTTCAACCCCTCATAAAGGAAAGTACTGGATGTGATTTTACACTCCAAATAACTTTTAAAAGTTTGCAATTTAAATTTAAAATGATTATATAAAATTACATGCTGTTTGTGACTCCGAGCAAGAAAAGGAGAAAGATGCACCTTCCTCTTTAATTTTAAGCAAGCACTACTTCACTTAGGAAAAAGGATAATACTAGAAAGAAACTTAAAAAAGTGCCTTTAGGAGAAACAAAGATAAATAAACTTTCTTGGTGTATAAGAAAAAAAAAATCTGCCGTGAATGATCGGAGAGCACACAAATTTCAATTACTGAAGGTAAGATAGTGCTTGTCTCACAAGGTTTTTTGTGTTGACATATATATTTAGTTTCCGGCAGTACATTAGGATTCAAACTCTAAAATTTAGTAGGCTTGTCTGAACTTAACACGTAAAGGTAATCCGGCACAGAAGAGTTTCGCTCCAATAGCTAGATGCGGAGTTCGCCGAAGTTGGATGGCGCGACTAGTTACGTTTATCAAGGGCGGTCCTTGCCCTACATTTTGGGGAGTCACTTTTTTTTTTTTAAATATTCACACTTTTTTTCTCGTTCACACTCACACTCATACACACATTCACACAGTCTTCTCCAGGGGCGCCGGAACGAATTTGAATCAGGGGGGAGGCAAACAAATTTTTTTTTAGAAAATTAAAATAATTTAATATGTTCAAAAAGTATAAAACAAAAACAAATCTACTATAAAGCTTTAAAATTTTTAATAAAATCACAATTTTAATAAAATTTTAAAAAATTTGCAAGTGATTTTATCAAAAAATTTTTAGGCAATATTTATACTATTTGAAGGAAATAAATATTTTTAATTTTCTTCTTTTAATTCAATATGAAATGTTTTTAGAAATTAGAAATACAATAGGGTATGTATAAAATATTTTGGAAAAACCAATGAATTTCTTACTCTTTTAATTTTTTTTTAATTTAAAAGATTTTATTTTTCTTAAGTCTTAAATGACCTAAGATGCCGAAAGATTTTTTTTTTTGGGGGGGGGGGGGAGTCACGACCCCTTTGACGTTTATAAATACAGTAGTTTTAAAAATTTTATTTTATCATGCATTTTAATTTTAAATAGGAAAATAAATTATTATTTCTTTCTTTCTTGATGTGGATGATAAAATTGTACTTTTCTTAATATTTTTTAAGATCGGCTTACATACAATTTAATTTTAAATATTTTTTTTTCCGTTTATTAAGATTCATGGTTTGTTAACATCATGTTTTTACTTGCGAAAGGAAAATCTGTCTTGCTAAGAATGCCAAAATGTATTATCATTTTAATTAGATGGAAACTAGAATCGAGAGAGCGAGGTGAGAGTCGGAAGCACTTATTGCAGATGCAGAGTTGATGACGATGTGAATGAGGAGGTAGGTGCCTTCAGTAGGATGCGAAGCATATCGAGATCGGTGCTGGGTGTTTTAGGTGCCTGGGCGAGAGTTTCTCTCGTTAACCCTTGCTTTTGGTAACCCGAGCTGACTACGTAAATCAAAACCCCTTATCCGCCCGCGCATGTGTGATCCAAGCCTGTCTCTATTCTCATCCAGGTGGGTGCGGTCTGGGACGCTTTAAAATAAAATATATTTCTATATTTGACGTTGATTCTTGCTTTATTAAAAAAAAAATTGAAATACTAATGGAATTAACTTTTATTTCTCAACTTTTTAAAATTATTATATATATATATATATATTTTTTTTTTTGTTTAATAAAATAATTAAATTTTAACGATGCGATTACAGTTTATATATTGACTTCAATTTAAATATATAGGGTAAGAGAAAGTAAAAAAAAGGGTCAAAAAAAGATTAACAACACGTAATGACATTTTGGTCTTGGCCAATCTTGACAAAAAGTCGACCCCATAGCGAGTAGAACGCACCATTATTTTTGGAACACCATTTTTTTACCAAGAATACAATTCTAATATATATATAAGGGGGGGGGCGAGGGGGCCCGGACCCCCCCCCCCCCCCCGAAATTTCCCAACACATATGCATATATAGGGATATACAGACATCAGCGCAACAAATTTTTCCGCAGAGTGCAAAACTTTGATTTCGCAAAAGAAAAAATGTTCCGCAAAGAATTTCGTGTGAAAAAAAATTTAGTTTCTTAAAAAAAAAAAAATTTCCGCAGAAAAATTTTTGAGTTCAGGCCCCCCCCCCCCGAAAAAAATTTCTATATACGCCCCTGATTCGAATGTGATGTATATCACAAGATTTACACAAAATTCTAATATGAATGTTATTTATGTTAACTTATCTTAAGTAACAACTTAACTTAAGTAACAAATTTTTTTTTTTTATTTATTTTGCCTGTTGGCCATATGCCATCCCGCCAGTTTTAACATTATACAAATATTATACATTAATACATACATAAACAGAATACAAAAACATTAATAAAAATAACACTAATATAACTAAACACATTACAGAACCACTGATAGAAATAATAAACATATAAATAAACACATTACAAGAACAATCGTACAAATAACAATAATATAAATAAACATCCTACAAGAATACTATTACAGATAACACTGATACAAATAAGTTCAGTAACAACTTAACAAGTTTGCAATTTCTGATAACTACGAATATTTTGACTTATATTTGAATCTTTTGCCGAGTCCTTCAAAATTTACAGTTCATTTGTATTATCCTTTAAAAAACATTTTATATTTTTAATAAGAAAATTTTTTTTTTTAGAAAAATCATCCTAAGCTAGAGATAGGTTACTCTCTCTAAGTTATTCCCCTAAGATAATAAAGAGAGTGGGTGTTGTTCCTCTTAAAACTTGATACTTGTTTGTTTTAAAATTTCAAGGCTAATGAAAAACTTTTTAATATGAAATGAAGAGCCTGAAGAAAGATATTTCGAGACTTGGTCTTCCATTAGGGGATCCCTTGTCAAAAAACTTATCATTTTATGTTTGATTATGTAGATGGAGGAGTTTGCACGCAACAAGAGACGAGATTAAAATATCCATATCATATGCGTAGGCAAATTTGTAGCAAAAACTTTTTTGTTAACAAACTTATATTTTATTTTTTAATTATTTTGCTTATTAATTATTAAAAAAATTTTATAAACCAAAAAAAAACTTTTTAATTAAAAATCTTAAAAATTTTTTGTTTATTTAAGTTTTCCGACGTTAATTTTAATTATTTTCAATATTTGGCAGATTCTGAAAAAAGAAAAGGTCCTAACATTGAAGAATTAATTTGGCCATCGTGATTAAGCTGACTTTATTCTTGTTTTGTTTAATTAGGAAACAAGTTTCTCCCATCTCTCAGGATATTCCAACATCAAAAAGAAATTAACCCCAACTGGGGATTAGGATCTATCCTTGAATACAATTAGAAAATTTCCGAGAAGGATTTACGGTAGGTCGCCCATTTCGAGGCATGACCTATAATAATCCTCTCGTATTTAGCAGTTGAGTTGTTTACAAGTTGGTCAGTCCGCCTAGCAGCCAGAAAGACACTCTCTCCTATTATTCGAGAAGAGTTTACTAAAGCCCTTGAGGTACACGAGATCTGATTAGCTTTTGTCGACTTATCTCCACTTCCTCCGAGCTCATGAACAAACTCTTTGAAGGCCAAATCAAAACTGATGCTAAGTTTCAATCAATCTCTTTTTACGAGATGATTAATTTCTCGCACCTCTCAAACCTAGAGTCTTTTTTTAATATAGAAGTTGTCAGTAATTAATAAAGATTTATTACCTTACTTTCCAACTACATGTAGACCTATTTCTGGATATAATCTAAAAAAAGTCTTAATGTCCTCGGGCTTGGTGAAGTTGGTAGAGCGCCTGCCTTCTATACGGAGGTTCGCGGTCTCAATTTTTCTTGAGGCAAGGGGCTTTCTGGGGGGGAGCAGACCCCTCGGCACCCCTTAGTTACGCCCATGGGTTTGTAGCACCTGGAGATAGGGATGAAACGATACCACTGAGGTATCGATACTTTTACTCGGTACTGGTATCGGTTGCAAAGTATCGAGTACCTACTCAGTATCGATTGAAAAGAATCGATACTTACTCGTATCGGTCAATATTTTCGTACAATTAAAGATATGCAAAAACAGCAGTAAGTACTGATAGTATATTTATCGATATTATAAAAAAACAAGAATCCCAGAGACTTGGCGGCCAGGAGATTAAATAAAAATCATTTATTTAATTTCTATTTGCTGACGTTTCGGTCACCAACCACGACCTTCATCATCGGAGACCTCTGAGTAGCAAGTATGATAATATTTTTGTACATATCAAAGTAAAAAGAAATTGTATATTTTTAATTGCAATGAATATTAAAATACCTAAAATCGTGTATAATTGACAATATTTGCATTGATTAAGGTCGTGATTGGAGTCCGAAACGTCTGCAAATAGAAATTATAATAAATAAAAAATTTTTTATTTAATGTCCTGGCTGCAAAGTCCCTGCGAATTTTGATTAAATCTCCACAGGCATAAAACATCAAGTTCTTGAAAAAAAAAAAAAGACGACTAAGAAAAAATTCAGTTCTAGCGGTACTATCCAAGAATAATTTTTCAAGATGTTTCCCTATTAAACAATCCTATACTAAAAATTAAAAAAATATAGCGGTATAAACATTTCCACTTATTTCTATTATAAACAAGAACAAATGGACGTAAATGTTCTTCCGGCCTAACTAATCATCGCGTACGAGGACCGAGTATCGATACGAGTATTTTTGACCGATACTTACTTGGTACTTGATTCCAAAGTATCGATTCTAAAAGTACTTGGTATCGAAAGAAAAGTATCGAGTAAGTACTCGTATTTACTCGTATCGTTTCATCCCTACCTGGAGGTTCTTCTTTTTCAAAAAATATTTATTCAGTAATGCCTTCATTTTCATATTCCAGAGGAATTAATTTTCTTTGAAATATAAATTCTTTTTTTTAACACACACTTTTTTCTCATTCACACACCCCGTCTTTTCGGCAACTCAGGCCATATAAGACTTTGACGATATCCGTTATTGATTAATATACATAATGGAATATTTATTTAAGCCATTTGGTATCCAAAAGGCTTAAATAAAATCATCGGAAAATATAAATTCCCAGATGTAATAATATAATTATGATCTAAATTTGCCAATACATTTTCCATTTAGAGAGCACTGCCCCATGTGCCAGGCCTATACGGCAATATTGTCTCTAAATATTAACCCAATGTATGTTTTCATCGACCGGAGAGCATTACAATATTTAATTATAAATAAACTTATCCATTTCATTGTCAATAAAAGAATTGTGGCGATACAAATCTGTTTAAATTCACAAGGGCTTAAAAAAAATAAAGGCTCACTTTTAAATTTAGATAGACAGCAAAATGGTGTCCTTTTTTGAAAAATAAAAAACTTTATTTTTAATTTTTGTTTCTGCCCCATTTCCTTCAGTTTTCCTTAAAGAGAATTTGAATCGATTAGCTTTACGCAACAACTTTATAGTTTTTCTTTCTTAACTTCTATAATCTTCTTATAAATATTTTATTAGTAGAAAGTTTATTTGTCTTTTCTGGCATAGGAAGTTTAATAGGTAAGAAGGAGGAAACACCAAAATTAAGAACAAATACAAATGGCTTTTGATCTTATATAAAGAAACAACAAAAAAAGGGGACAGAAATGTCACATACTAAAAGAACCGACTCACCCCGTGTGGTTTTACATGCTTTATGTCAAAATGAAAAAAATTCTCATATAAGAAAATCTTAATTGACGAAATTTGTGTCATTTATATATTCATATTGTCTATTGTTCTAATTGCAATCTCTCACTATATTGTCAAGATAAATATGGGGCAAAAAAATTGGAACACTTTGTTTCTTAAAAATATCTATTCTAATCTATCTTAATGATATTGTAATTTATTAAACATTTAGTATGAAGTAATTTATACATTTCTAAGTAAATTTAGCACGAATCCATATCATTTGAATAAATAATTACAATTTAAATAAAACAAAGACAAAAATGACGAAATTTTTTTATTAACCGCAAATTTCTATATTTTTTAAATAATCTTTCCATTTCAGTTTTTCTCTGTCTATTTTATTGGAAATTTTTATAAAAACAAAATTTTTAATTAATATTCAACAAAACATAACGAGATTATGTTGATTTGTCCCTCTAATTGAAAATCGGCATTTTACTTTCTCTACCTATGTATATATGTAATATATATATAGAGAGAAGTATTGGTTTCATGTCAAAAATTCGATGTCGAGATTTTGATGGATCTTTACGTTTTGAGGTCCCCTGAATCCAAAAAAGTGATTTTCGCGACATGGTCTGTCTGTCTGTGTGTCTGTCTGTGTGTCTGTGTGTGTTCAATTTTAAGCATGAAGGAATTGAGCTAGGAGGTTGAAATTTTATATTTAAGTTAGGCAGCCCCCGGGACCGAAAAATAAGCTTTTAATCAAAATCGGCCAAAGGGTACTAGTACTTTACTGATGTACTTTTTTCAGTTTTTTTCAATTTTCTCAAAATTCGCTCTAACGATTTTGATTAAAATTCAAAAAATCAATTATTTTTTAGATGCTCTTTCAAATGTATATTCTCGTTTTGCCCTCAAATTGTTTGAAGCACACTTTACTCTTGTGCTTCATAGAAAAGATAGGAGAAATGGTTGCCATGGTAACAAAATATAAATATTTTCCCATACTTATAAATTTTACATCTTGAATTTTAATATATCGGCGGAAACTAAATATATGTCGACACGAAAATCTGGTGTGACAAGCACAGAACACAACTTTCGATTACCGAAGGTAAGAGAAAGTTGTGTGCTGTGCGACAGTCACACCAGATTTTTTGTCTTATTTTTATTTAAATTGTAATTATTTATTAAAATGATAAGGATTTACTTATAAATTACTTCATATTAAATGTTTAATAAATTACGGAATCATTATTAGGAGTTTGCATCTCATCCCGAGACAAAATTTTATTTCAATTTAATTGGCAAATCCATTGAAATAAAAGGACAGGGTCTAAAAGGATGTATTTAGCATATGAGGCAATTGTTTTTTGGAAAATAAGAGTAACTTAATTACAAGAAATTTTTTGGCTTTTTTACTTAAACTTTTACTCCAGGAAAAACTCAGGACAACGTACCTCTGCTTCCTCTCCCATTCTATTTATATTTAATTTTAAAGGCACTCGTTTTAACTCTCGCTCGCTTCCCGAGTGTTAGACTCCAACATGATAAGGATCGCCAATTGCCAATGCATTTTCGGGATGCTGCCTCACGTACCAGAGATATGCCTTCCCCTCCTGCCCACCTTTTCCTTTCCTTTAGGGGTTTTTACAACGAGAATTTTATCCGGATATTCAAACTTGAACCTATTACAAAATAATTTGTAGTTTCTATTAATTTTATCATCGTCTCTGAGCCGTTATAGGGTATCGGATTTTTTCGATTTATTGATTATCTTTTAAACTTAAAACAAGAATTCTTTTAGAATTTTTCCAAAATTTTGGTGCACATTGAGAAATATTTAATTAAATTTTTGATTTTGAAATTAAAAAAGGTTTTTTTCATTAAACCCCTGATATGTGGTATATTATACATTTCTATTTTTTTTTTTTCGTTTTGTTTTGTTGTATTTGTTATTGTATTTAAATTTGTATTGTGTTTGTTGGACCTAGCCACCGAGGACTGGTGCCTCTAAGCGGGTCGTAATAAATTAAATTTATTTATTTATTTATTGGAAAGAGCATCTACAGGTCTATTCTCTAAAAACAGGCGTTAAAATTTAAAATAAATAAATAAGTGTTAAAAAGTAATAAAAAAGCCCTTAAAAAGTAATGTAAAATCAATCAGCGTTAAAAAATACTATTCAAAATCACTTCCTTGCCTCAAATTGCTATTCTGTAAACAAAAATTTAAAGCCAAAGAGTTAACATTTTAGTAAATAGTGTTAAAAATTAATGCCATGTCAAGGTGGGGATTTTGATAGCTTTGAAATAAAAGCAACATGTTAACGTCGCTGTTAAAACTTTGTTTAGAGATTAGCCTTTTTTAACGCTGATTGTTTCTACATTACTTTTTAACACCCATTTGTTATTTTAAATTTTAACGCATGTTTTTAGAGAATAGACCTGCTATCTATCTATAGCAAGTTAATTAAATAGAAAAATAGATCGATTTGCTTTTTTTTCTAGATCTCTAACACTCCCTATTTTTTAAATAAATTAAAAAAAAAAAATAAAAAATTAGTTTTTTTTTTTTTTTTATAGAGTGTACCTATGGTCCGAATTTCATAAAAATCTGAGATGGTGAGGTTTATAAGTGTGTTGATTTGACGTCGAATGATTCATAATTATTTCATATAAAACTTTCTATAATTACTTAAATTTTCTTTCCCTTGTTTGAGATTAAAATTTTTTTTTATTTGTTGACCATGTTAATAATCGCTTTAAAATTTTTACATTATAAAAATGAGATTTTATTTGCATTAAATTTGCGATGGGACTTTTAAAGAAAATGATTTATTTTTTTTAATCCTTTTTGCACACAATATATAAATTAACTTTTTTGCTAGCATATATGCTCAGAGATGTTTTCGCAGCTAAAATTAATATCGTTATCAGGGCGAATGTTCTCTTGTTTGTTTAATATTTGTAATGAATTAATAAACCTCTTTTTTTATGGTTCATTTTAAAAAATTCTTTTTTTAATAATGCTCTTTGGTTTCATTCTTTGTGGATGACCTATTTAAGAAAAACGAGAGTAAACATGTAGATTAATTTATTTACTGATCCCATTTAGTTTTTTTTTGTTGCTTTAGCATGACTAATTAGTACAATAACTAAATTCTCACACATTACTCTTATTTTATTACCTATTAAAAAAAGACTAAAGGCTCAAACCCCTAAAACGGTGCTAGATGGTATTGCCTGGTCACATTATACATTTACATGTAAAATATTAATAGAGCACCACATGGGAGTGGTAATAAGAAATCCGGAGACGGACTTGGGTCACGCCACCCCCCATTCAATTGCACGATAGTGTCATATTTGCCTAAAGTGACACGACACGCATGAGTGGCTGAAGTGATATCGTAAAGGAATTTTTTTTTCTTCAAAGGCAAAACAATCTCTGATGAAAGATAAAAAATAAACTTTTTTTTATTCAATTAAGTAAAGAAAAGATAAAGGGGAAATTTGAAGTGGCAAAGATATGATCGCATGCCATATTAAGTATAGCTATAAGTGA
Organism: Euborellia annulipes; assembly: GCA_023213315.1. Taxonomy (NCBI): domain Eukaryota; kingdom Metazoa; phylum Arthropoda; class Insecta; order Dermaptera; family Anisolabididae; genus Euborellia; species Euborellia annulipes. Next base: position 374 of record JAKCPI010022326.1, on the reverse strand, counting down.
ATGATAAATTTATGCACCTACGTATATTACTTTGGCCTATTTATTTGACATAATTAATATACAATTATTTTAAATAAATAAGAAAGAGAAAGAAGAAGAAAATCCTGAATTCCTGAAATACAGATTCGATTTTATTAAATCAAAAAATAACAAATTTTTTGGTAATTTTAAATTTTAAAAAGAAACTACCCTTCAGCCAAAAGAGTTGGTTGAGGCTAATTTATTTAAAACAATATTTTATTTGACTCAATAAAAATATCACCACGTTTAATAGCACGAAATCTTTTAAAAAGTTTCCGTATGATCTTTATGATTATTATCGGTCATTCGAGTCACGTTCTGCCCCCTCCTTCTGCTCGGGGGCGGCACTCAAA
>JAKCPI010022325.1:0-11983 GCA_023213315.1 Euborellia annulipes | reverse complement strand
GTATATTCTAATTTTGCCATTGAAATCTTCTGAAGACCACTTTACTTTTGTACTTCATAGAGGAGATAGGAGAAATGGTTGGCGCAGCAACAAAATATAAATGTTTATATTCATACTTATAAATTTTACATCTTGAATTTTAATATATCGGCGGAAAACTAAATATATGTGTCGACACAAGAAATCTGGTGTGACAAGAACAGTACACAACTTTCGATTACCGAAGGTAAGAGAGAAAGTTATTATAAACTTTTCACAAGTCACACCAGATTTTTTTTTAATAATGATTATTGTTGCCCTATCTGTGCTACTTTTATGCAATTTTTCTTTTTACTTTCTCTTACCTATGTATATATGTAATATATATATAGAGAGAAAGTATTGGATTCATGTCAAAAATTCGATGTCGAGATTTTGATGGATCTTCACGTTTTGGGGTCCCCTGAATCCAAAAAAGTGGTTTTCGCGACATGGTCTGTCTGTGTGTGTGTGTGTGTGTGTCTGTGTCACTTTTAAGCATGAAGGAATTGAGCTATGAGGCTGAAATTTTATATTTAAGTTAAGCACCCCCCGGGACTGGAAAAATAAGCTTTTAATCAAAATCGGCCAAAGAGTACTAGTACTTTACTGATGTACTTTTTCAGTTTTTTCGATTTTCTCAAAATTCGCTCTAACGATTTTGATTAAAATTCAAATATCAACTATTTTTTAGATGCTCTTTAAAATGTATATTCTAATTTTGCCCTTGAAATTGTTTGAAGACCACTTTACTCTTGTACTTCATAGGAGGAGATAGGAGAAATGGTTGCCATGGCAACAAAATATAAATGTTTATCCTCATACTTATAAATTTTACATCTTGAATTCAAATATATCCCTCGGCGGAAACTAAATCTATGTGTCGACACAAGAAATCTGGTGTGACAAGCACAGTACACAACTTTCGATTACCGAAGGTAAGAGAAAGTTGTGTGCTATGCGCCAGTCCACACCAGATTTTGTTTTTTAAGCTATATTGATTGACACTGACCATTTGCATTTACTGAAAAAGTGCAACGGTAAAGTACTAGTACTCTGGCTGATTTCGTCTAAAAGCATCGTGTCACGTCCCATGGGGGTGCCTAACTTAAATATAAAATTTCAACCTCCTAGCTCTTTACGTTCTTGAGATATTTTGAATACACACAGATTTTTTAGCGGGATCAAAACGTGTATTTCCATAAAAATCCAACATTTTCTCTATAACATACTATATTAAAAAACAAAAAGAGAAGCAGTGCCTAAAATAGAATCGAAATTATCCACATGACCTATTCAAAGGGTTTAAGTAAATTGACTGAGAAAAGGTGAATTTGATATAAATAATTCAAGCTTGAAAGCGAAGGGGGGGGGGGAGGGGGGAGGGGGAGGCATCGAATTAGATCTTATTTGTCTTTTCAATAAATTATCTCTTCTTCCATTATTATTATTATTATATTTAACGCCTACGTAAGCAAACTATTATTTGTCCGATAATAAAGAAACTTATTTGTCTATCCAAATTAATCTCATTATTTACTTTGCCGTTAAAGAGGCTATTTTTTTTTGTCAACATGGGGTTAAAGTTTTCTTCTCTGTCATCAATATAAAAATAAAACTTGGTGTGACTGATCGCACAACTTTCTAAATCGAAAGGTAACGATTTTGATTAAAATTATTTTTTAGATGCTCTTTAAAAAGTATAGCAGTAATATTTTGTGAAAATTGTTTGAATTACACTTTACTGATGTAGTAGTTCAAATATTATGTTAAATCTACATATATATGGACCCTGTTATGCAAATGAGTGTCAAAAGCCAGACATCGAGTTTTGAGAAAATCAACATTAAAGTTTTTCTGATTTAAATTGTATTGATTAGATTATATATCATTTTTTTTTTTTTTTTGTCAATTGTGCAAGTAAATACTGTCATTCTGGCAGATATTAATATTATCTCTAAAAATATGACTAATTTAGAGAATAAACAATAAAATATAAAAAATTATTTTTTCTCAAAGTCCAATATGTATTTGTAAAAATGTTTCAAAGTCCCTTGACACATGATTGCAAAATTCTCTAATTTCAATTATATTTGCAAAATTGCTTCAGTCTCTTCAAAAATTAAAACCTAGATATTATTAAAGATCTTTTATGGTTATATTTAATACTAATAGCTTAGAAAATTTTTATCAAAATTACATTAATCAATTTTAAATAGTATTAATATTTTAAAATTAAATACAAAGTGATAACAAAATTTTCTCATCAATTAATTCCTGAATGGAAGTGAACATGGCAACAGTAAATCAAAGTTATAATGAAATTGACTTAATATTATTTAATTTTTCTCATTTTTCAAAAAAAAAAAAAAAAAAAGGATTTTGGTTTATTTAAGGTAAACAATATATAATATTATAGGTTAAATAATTTTTTATTGGTTGTTAACATCATAAAAAACAACGTGTTAGGTACATAAATCATTTTTGCAAAATGAAAATTCTGCATTGAAATTTTGTAAAAATAATTTTAAGCTTTTACATTAAATATAAATTTTTTTAGGACATATTTCATAAAAAATTCTATTAATTATAGCATTTGAAACAATATTCCGTGCTTAACTCAATTTTGAATTTTTTTTTTTTTTTTGATTTGACACACATTTGCATAACAGGGTCCATATATAAACAGAGAGCGTACTCAATGTTAATTTCTGGTTCAAAAGCTTAAATCAAATTTTTTAAGGAAAAGTGAATAAAAATTTAATTTGGTTTTCGACCTGATGGGTCAATTATTAGAGAAACGTCCATATATACTGTAGAAGTTTCACTTCAATAAAAGAATGTGTTTATATTCATTCCAAAAATTAAAAACACTTGTTATCACTCTCATTTTTTTTTTTTTTTTTTTTTTTTTTAAATAATAATTAACATAAACGCCTGACTGAATGACTGGGCAGGCAGGTCGGCGGCCCTTGGGATCAATCAACACCGACATAAACATCAACAGTTCCCTATCTCTCTCTCTCAACACACTTGAGTTAATGAATGCCAAATGCATGAGGATTCATGACAGGAGAGTACGTTTTCAAGGACCCCAAGGGCCGGACATAAGTACCTACCTACCTACCCGTGCCATGGACACCTGTTCCCTCACCCCCTTTCGAGTGGGCGTGAATTTAATCAAGCGAATGGACGGACTTAAGAGCAAACATCTCTCTCTTGTCAAATGCAGTCGTTACTTTTTTTTTTTTTTTTTTGATATGTTTAATAATAAAAATAAAATATCTAAACATTTCTAAGGGCTCTTATTCAAGATTTCTTTTAAAGAAGATGAAGCAATATGAACAAAATCGGCCAAAAAGTACTAGAACTTTACTGATGTATGTACTTTTTTTCGATTTTCTCAAAATTCGCTACAACGATTTTAATTAAAATCCAAAAATCAATTATTTTTTTAGATTCTCTTTAAAATGTATATTCTCATTTTGTCATTGAAATCTTCTGAAGACCACTTTACTCTTGAACTTCACAGGAGAGATAGGAGAAATGGTTGCCATGGTAACTAAATATAAATATTTTTTCATGTTTATAAATTTTGCGCCCTCGGGGTTTGGCGTAGAGGTTAGCGTGCTAACCTTGTATACCAAAAGTCGCGGGTTCGGACCCCAGGCAGTCCGATGATTTTATTTAAGCCAATTGGATACCAAATGGCTTAAATAAGAATGCCTGGACCCCAAATAAATATATATTATTAAATAACGGTTATCGTAAAAGTCTTATATGGCCTGAGTTGCAGAAAAGACTGTGTGAATGTGAGAGTGAATGAGAAAAGTGAGTTAAAAAAAAAAAAAAAATTGCTTGGTAAGAAGAAGGAACAACAGCCACCAAGATCATCATTGTTAAACAACGCCAAGTGGTGCTGAAAATCGGGATAGGTGACCCCCGAAAAACAAGACCCGCCGGAAGCCATCGATACATGTATTAAATAAATAATTAATAAATTTATAAAAGTCAAATGGCCTCTGCAGCCGAAATGACCTTCTTAAAAAAAATCTGGTGTGACTGGCGCACAGCACACAACTTTCTCTTACCTTCGGTAATCGAAAGTTGTGAACTGTGCTGTCACACCAGATTTTTGTGTTGAGATATATTTAGTTACCGACAGTAGGGTACAATTGAATTCAAGATGTAAAATTTATAAGTTTGGGAAAATATTTATATTTTGTTACCATGGCAACCATTTCTCCTATCTTCCCTATGGAGTATAAGAGTAAAGTGGTCTTCAGAAGATTTCAATGACAAAATGAGAATATACATTTTATAGAGAATCTAAAAAATAATTGATTTTTGAATTTAAAAAAAAATCGTTGGAGCAAATTTTGAGAAAATCGAAAAAAACTGAAAAAGTGAATCAGTAAAGTGCTAGTACTTTTTGGTCGATGTTGTTCAAAAGCTTCGTGTCACGTCCCAGGGGGTGCCTAACTTAAATATAATATTTCAACTTCCTAGCTCTTTTCGTTCTTGAGATATTTTGTTCACAGACAGACACACAGACAGACAGACAGACAGACAGACCATGTCGCGAAAACCACTTTTTTGGATTCAGGGGACCTCAAAACGTGAAGATCCATCAAAATCTCGACATCGAATTTTTGACATGAATCCAATACTTTCTCTCTATATATATATTACATATATACATAGGTAAGAGAAAGTAAAATATATATATATATATATATATATATATATATATATATATATATATATATGCTCTCGGGGGCTTGGTGTAGGGGTTAGCGTGCTAACTTCATATACCAAAAGTCGCGGGTTCGGATCCCAGGCAGTCCGATGATTTTATTTAATTTTAGGATGTCGGACTGTTGAACATTAATTTCTTTTACAAAACGATGTTTTTTCTCATTCAAAGTTAATAAATTTGCTAGAAATTCATTTTTGAGAGGTATTTATTTGTTGGTTTACAGATATGGCCATTATTATACGTTTCAGCTACACCATACACAGGGGTATTAAATCTCTTAGGGCCGATAGTATAACGCTCGGTCAAGTCAACTTTTGACCGCCGGTCAAGGGAACCTCAGTCAACATTTGACCGCAGTCAAATCTAGTTCCGTAGTATAAAAAAAATGAACTCCGGTCCCATGACCGAAGCTCATACCAATGACAAACTCGCCTGTTGCTAATTTCATATTTATTTTGAATTCATTTTTATGATTTTTGAGTTGCTGTCAGCTTGCTGTTTTAAAATTATTACTAAGATGGCCAAATTTAAACAGTAAAGTTCAGTAAAGGGGCACATATAAAAATATAAATAAATCGAAACACCATTGACCAGGGGGGAGGGGGGTTCTTGATTAAAAATTAGTTATATATGGAGCAACAAAAATTTCCAGAGAACGCAAAAATATTGTAATATTTTTTTTTTTTTTAATTTCAACAAAAAAACAATTTACAAATATAATACAAAAAAAAATGGTATTATTTTATTTTGGCATCTTTCTCATTTGAGTGAATTTTTTTTTTAGTTGATTGCTGTCAAAAAACACGTTTAGCCACTATCAATTATAGTTTATAAAATATATTCCGTCAAATCCGATTTGTCGACTCCTCACAATCAGGCAATCATATCAAACATAATAGTAGACACGATTACAAATATATTATTTTATTCGAATAACTTTTCTTTTTAAAAGAAAAAAAAAGGATAGAAAAGGCCTGAGGACTAAAGCTTTTGCTAAAAAATAAATAATATATATAATAATATTATTTTTTATTTATTTAGCAAAAAGCTTTAGTCCTCAGGCCTTTTTCTATCCTTTTTTTTTTTTTCTTTTAAAAAGAAAAGTTATTCGAATAAAATAATATATTTGTAATCCGTGTCTACTATTATGTTTGATATGATTGCCTGATTGTGAGGAGTCGACAAAATCGGATTTGAAGCGGAATATATTTTATAAACTATAATTGATAGTGGCTAAACGTGTTTTTTGACCAGCAATCAACTAAAAAAAAAAATTCACTCAAATGAGAAAGATGCCAAAATAAAACATACCATTTTTTTTGTATTATATTCGTAAATTGTTTTTTTGTTGAAATTAAAAAAAAAAAATATTACAATATTTTTGCGTTCTCTGGAAATTTTTGTTGCTCCATATATAACTAATTTCAATAAAGAACCCCCTCCCCCTGATCAATGGTGTTTCGATTTATTTATATTTTTATATGTGCCCTTACTGAACTTTACTGTTTAAAATTTGGCCATCTTAGTAATAATTTTAAAACAGCAAGCTGACAGCAACTCAAAAATCATAAAAATGAATTCAAAAATAAATATGAAATTAGCAACAGGCGAGTTTGTCATTGGTATGAGCTTCGGTCAAGGGACCGGAGTTCATTTTTTTTATACTACGGAACTAGATTTGACTGCGGTCAAATGTTGACTGAGGTTCCCTTGACCGGCGGTCAAAAGTTGACTTGACCGAGCGTTATACTATCGGCCCTAAGAGATTTAATACCCCTGTGTAGGTGTAGCTGAAACGTATAATAATGGCCAAGTATCTGTAAACCAACAAATAAATACCTCTCAAAAATGAATTTCTAGCAAATTTATTAACTTTGAATGAGAAAAAAACATCAGTTTTGTAAAAGAAATTAATGTTCAACAGTCCGACATCCTAAAATTAAATAAAATCATCGGACTGCCTGGGATCCGAACCCGCGACTTTTGGTATAGGGAAGTTAGCACGCTAACCCCCACACCAAGCCCCGAGAGCATATATATATATATATATATATATATATATATATATATATATATATATATATTTTACTTTCTCTTACCTATGTATATATGTAATATATATATAGAGAGAAAGTATTGGATTCATGTCAAAAAATTCGATGTCGAGATTTTGATGGATCTTCACGTTTTGAGGTCCCCCTGAATCCAAAAAAGTGGTTTTCGCGACATGGTCTGTCTGTCTGTCTGTCTGTCTGTGTGTCTGTCTGTGAACAAAACATCTCAAGAACGAAAAGAGCTAGGAAGTTGAAACATCATGCTAAGTTAGGCACCCCCGGGGACGTGACAACGAAGCTTTTGAACAACATCGACCAAAAAGTACTAGCACTTTACTGATTCACTTTTTTTTTTCAGTTTTTTTTTTTCGATTTTCCTCAAAATTTGCTCCAACGATTTTTTTTTAAATTCAAAAATCAATTATTTTTAGATTCTCTATAAAATGTATATTTCTCATTTTGTCATTGAAATCTTCTGAAGACCACTTTACTCTTATGCCCCATGGGAAGAGCGGGAGGAAATGGTTGCCATGGTAACAAAATATAAATATTTTCCCAAACTTATAAATTTTACATCTTGAATTCAATTGTACCCTACTGTCGGTAACTAAATATATCTCAACACAAAAAATCTGGTGCTTGACAGCACAGTTCACAACTTCGATTACCGAAGGTAAGAGAAAGTTGTGTGCTGTGCTCAGTCACACCAGATTTTTTTAAGAAGGTCATTTCGGCTGCAGAGGCCATTTGACTTTTATAAATTTTATTAATTATTTGTTTAATACATGTATCGATGGCTTCCGGCGGGTCTTGTTTTTCGGGGGTCACCTATCCCGACTTTCAGCACCACTTGGCGTTGTTTCTTAACAATGATGATCTTGGTGGCTGTTGTTCCTTCTTCTTACCAAGCAATTCTTTTTTTTTTTTTTTTTTAACTCACTTTTCTCATTCACTCTCACATTCACACAGTCTTTTCTGCAACTCAGGCCATATAAGACTTTTACGATAACCGTTATTTAATAACATATATTTATTTGGGGTCCAGGCATTCTTATTTAAGCCATTTGGTATCCAATTGGCTTAAATAAAATCATCGGACTGCTGGGGTCCGAACCCCGCGACTTTTGGTATACAAGGTTAGCACGCTAACCTCTACGCCAAACCCCGAGGGCGCAAGGGAAATTTATAAACATGAAAAAATATTTATATTTAGTTACCATGGCAACCATTTCTCCTATCTCTCCTGTGAAGTTCAAGAGTAAAGTGGTCTTCCAGAAGATTTCAATGACAAAATGAGAATATACATTTTAAAGAGAATCTAAAAAAATAATTGATTTTTGGATTTTAATTAAAATCGTTGTAGCGAATTTTGAGAAAATCGAAAAAAAAAGTACATACATCAGTAAAGTTCTAGTACTTTTTGGCCGATTTTGTTCATATTGCTTCATCTTCTTTTAAAAGAAATCTTGAATAAGAGCCCTTAGAAATGTTTAGATATTTTATTTTTATTATTAAACATATCAAAAAAAAAAAAAAAAAGTAACGACTGCATTTGACAAGAGAGGAGATGTTTTTTGCTCTTAAGTCCGTCCATTCGCTTGATTAAATTCACGCCCACTCGAAAGGGGGTGAGGGAACAGGTGTCCATGGCACGGGTAGGTAGGTAGGTACTTATGTCCGGCCCTTGGGGTCCTTGAAAACGTACTCTCCTGTCATGAATCCTCATGCATTTGGCATTCATTAACTCAAGTGTGTTGAGAGAGAGAGAGAGAGATAAGGAGGGGGGGGGGAAACTGTTGATGTTTATGTCGGTGTTGATTGATCCCAAGGGCCGCCGACCTGCCTGCCCAGTCATTCAGTCAGGCGTTTATGTTAATTATTATTTAAAAAAAAAAAAAAAAAAAAAAAAAATGAGAGTGATAACAAGTGTTTTTAATTTTTGAAATGAATATAAACACATTCTTTTTATTGAAGTGAAACTTCTACAGTATATATGGACGTTTCTCTAATAATTGACCCACAGGTCGAAAACCAAATTAAATTTTTATTCACTTTTCCTTAAAAAAATTTGATTTAAGCTTTTGAACCAGAAATTAACATTGAGTACGCTCTCTGTTTATATATGGACCCTGTTATGCAAATGTGTGTCAAATCAAAAAAAAAAAAAAATTCAAAATTGAGTTAAGCACGGAATATTGTTTCAAAATGCTATAATTAATAGAATTTTTTACATGAAATATGTCCTAAAAAAATTTATATTTAATGTAAAAGCTTAAAATTATTTTTACAAAATTTCAATGCAGAATTTTCATTTTGCAAAAATGATTTATGTACCTAACACGTTGTTTTTTATGATGTTAACAACCAATAAAAAATTATTTAACCTATAATATTATATATTGTTTACCTTAAATAAACCAAAATCCTTTTTTTTTTTTTTGAAAAATGAGAAAAATTAAATAATATTAAGTCAATTTCATTATAACTTTGATTTACTGTTGCCATGTTCACTTCCATTCAGGAATTAATTGATGAGAAAATTTTGGTATCACTTTGTATTTAATTTTAAAATATTAATACTATTTAAAATTGATTAATGTAATTTTGATAAAAATTTTCTAAGCTATTAGTATTAAATATAACCATAAAAGAACTTTAATAATATCTAGGTTTTAATTTTTTGAAGAGACTGAAGCAATTTTGCAAATATAATTGAAATTAGAGAATTTTGCAATCATGTGTCAAGGGACTTTGAAACATTTTTACAAATACATATTGGACTTTGAGAAAAAATAATTTTTTATATTTTATTGTTTATTCTCTAAATTAGTCATATTTTTAGAGATAATATTAATATCTGCCAGAATGACAGTATTTACTTGCACAATTGACAAAAAAAAAAAAAATGATATATAATCTAATCAATACAATTTAAATCAGAAAAACTTTAATGTTGATTTTCTCAAAACTCGATGTCTGGCTTTTGACACTCATTTGCATAACAGGGTCCATATATATGTAGATTTAACATAATATTTGAACTACTACATCAGTAAAGTGTAATTCAAACAATTTTCACAAAATATTACTGCTATACTTTTTAAAGAGCATCTAAAAAATAATTTTAATCAAAATCGTTACCTTTCGATTTAGAAAGTTGTGCGATCAGTCACACCAAGTTTTATTTTTATATTGATGACAGAGAAGAAAACTTTAACCCCATGTTGACAAAAAAATAGCCTCTTTAACGGCAAAGTAAATAATGAGATTAATTTGGATAGACAAATAAGTTTCTTTATTATCGGACAAATAATAGTTTGCTTACGTAGGCGTTAAATATAATAATAATAATAATGGAAGAAGAGATAATTTATTGAAAAGACAAATAAGATCTAATTCGATGCCTCCCCCTCCCCCCTCCCCCTCCTCCCCCTTCGCTTTCAAGCTTGAATTATTTATATCAAATTCACCTTTTCTCCAGTCAATTTACTTAAACCCTTTGAATAGGTCATGTGGATAATTTCGATTCTATTTTAGGCACTGCTTCTCTTTTGTTTTTTTAATATAGTATGTTATAGAGAAAATGTTGGATTTTTATGGAAATACACGTTTTGATCCCGCTAAAAAATCTGTGTGTATTCAAAATATCTCAAGAACGTAAAGAGCTAGGAGGTTGAAATTTTATATTTAAGTTAGGCACCCCCATGGGACGTGACACGATGCTTTTAGACGAAATCAGCCAGAGTACTAGTACTTTACCGTTGCACTTTTTCAGTAAATGCAAATGGTCAGTGTCAATCAATATAGCAAAACAAAAATCTGGTGTGACTGGCGCACAGCACACAACTTTCTCTTACCTTCGGTAATCGAAAGTTGTGTACTGTGCTTGTCACACCAGATTTTTTGTGTCGACATAGATTTAGTTCCCGGCAGTAGGGAATATTTGAATTCAGATGTAAAATTTATAAGTATGGGAAAATATTTATATTTTGTTACCATGGCAACCATTTCTCCTATCTTTCCTATGAAGCACAAGAGTAAAGTGTGCTTCAAACAATTTTGAGGGGCAAAACGAGAATATACATTTGAAAGAGCATCTAAAAAATAATTGATTTTTGAATTTTAATCAAAATCGTTAGAGCGAATTTTGAGAAAATCGAAAAAAACTGAAAAAGTACATCAGTAAAGTACTAGTACTCTTTGGCCGATTTTGATTAAAAGCTTATTTTTCCGGTCCCGGGGGGTGTTTAACTTAAATATAAAATTTCAGCCTCATAGCTCAATTCCTTCATGCTTAAAAGTGAACACAGACACACACACACACACACACAGACAGACCATGTCGCGAAAACCACTTTTTTGGATTCAGGGGACCTCAAAACGTGAAGATCCATCAAAATCTCGACATCGAATTTTTGACATGAATCCAATACTTTCTCTCTATATATATATTACATATATACATAGGTAAGAGAAAGTAAAAAAGAAAATTGCATAAAAGTAGCACAGATAGGGCAACAATAATCATTATTAAAAAAAAAAATCTGGTGTGACTGGCGCAAAAGCACACAACTTTCTCTTACCTTCGGTAATCGAAAGTTGTGTACTGTTCTTGTCACACCAGATTTCTTGTGTCGACACATATATTTAGTTTCCGCCGATATATTAAAATTCAAGATGTAAAATTTATAAGTATGAATATAAACATTTATATTTTGTTGCCATGCCAACCATTTCTCCTATCTCCTCTATGAAGTACAAAAGTAAAGTGGTCTTCAGAAGATTTCAATGGCAAAATTAGAATATACATTTTAAAGAGCAACTAAAAAATAGTTGATATATGAATTTAAAAAAAAAATAGTTGGAGCGAATTTAGAGAAAATCGAAAAAACTGAAAAACTACATCAGTAAAGTACTAGTACTTTTTGGCCGATTTTGTTCAAAAGCTTCGTGTCACATCCTAGAGGGGTACCTAACTTAAAGATAACATTTGAGCCTCCTAGCTCAATTCCTTCATGCTTAAAATTGAACACACACACACACAGACAGACAGACCATGTCGCGAAAACCACTTTTTTGGATTCAGGGGATTTCAAAACGTGTATATCCGTCAAATTCTCGACATCGAATTTTTGACATGAATCCAATACTT
>JAKCPI010022324.1:0-15704 GCA_023213315.1 Euborellia annulipes | reverse complement strand
AAAAATCTATTAAAAATCAGTACGCATTGGGATGCAAATGCGAATATCTTCTAAATGTTTTTTTTTTTTTTGTGAATGGGTGCATAAGGTCCGAAGACCTATAATGACCAATAGTCACATGCAGCCAGGAAGAAAATAAAAACAAAAGGAGAAGCATAAAGGGGAAACTCAACTGCGGGAACTGAGAAGATGCCTGTTGAGGTTAGACTTGAAAGTCTGAAGATTGTAGGTTTTGGGGAAGATAGACGCAGGGAGCTTGTTCCAATCACGGGAGGTCATGGGGACAAAGGAAGAATGAAATTGATTTGTTCTGTTAGTCCGTGATCTGAACAGCATAGGGATGCTGGGAAGATGCCTCTCTTGTGTTCCGTGAATATGTTGCATTGGGTTAGAGTAATCGATTAACAACAGAGATTTTCTACAAAAAATCTGAATAGAAATTTTCTGTACGATCAAAAAAATGATAGACAGGAAGAGAGGATGTCAGCCAAAAGGAGAGCCTCTATCGAATTAAAATCTCCATTTAGAAGACGTTTCGGTTTTACTTAAATAAATCCATCATCAGTTCTTAAGAGCTGAAACGAGCATAAATAATAATTGTAATACAACATAAAATATTTTTCAAATTATAAAAACATCAGATCTTACATTATTGGCAATCTCACATTGGGATGGATACCCTTCGGTAAGAGAAAGTAGAGGATGCACGGCTTATGAATGTAAACAAATACTCAAGCAGGTCCTGAATTGTAAGAGGAATAATAATTTTCTTTTTTTAATTAAGAAAAGTCGAGGGTTCGCCGCAGGCGGGCCCGAGCCAGTTGGCGGGGGTCCAGGGAGCGAAGCCCCCAGACTAGTACTACATAATTTAATAATAATGCATTCTTAACAAGAAAAACAAACAAACAAAAAAAGAAATATTTCCCTAGGAAAATTAGATTCCAATCATGAAGACATGAATAAAGTATTTTTGTATGTTTTCTTTCTTCTACCTCCCCCAGAGAGAGTCAAGTCCCCTTTTGGGTTTGACAGACAAGGTAATCGCTCCCTTTTATTAAAGCCTCAAGGGGGACTCAAGCGAATCCCTAGGGAGATCATTTATTTATTGCTAAGTTATTGCATCCGAACAACTTGCCTTTTTTCGCCCTCTCTCTTTTTTCCCTTACTTTTTTTCTCTATTTAAAAAAAAAAAAAAGATCTTTGAATTCGAAAATATTACACCAATCATGCCGCATAAAGCCGTGTATTCACTACGCGTGTCATGAATGACCTCGCCGAGACGCGTTCCGCGGAACACGTTTCAAATATTTGAACTATATACATAGAGGTCAGTCGTGTACGAAAATCAGCAGCGTTTATTGTTATTCACAGTATTATGTACTAGAAAAGAACGAAACGAACAGCGGGTGGATGAAAGAGTAAACATATGACAAGAGCACAGTCATTTTTTTCTTCAATTCTTCCTCTGCTTCCATATCTCCTTTAATTATTTCTCTTCAAGCAACTGATTTATTGTGATACGAAGAAATTTTGCAGCAATTCTTTTGTACCATATAAGAGTATTAATTTACGGCAATTTGGTTATCCATCTTTCGGAACGCAACAAACATACAAAATAGTACTACCGTCTGTCTCAACTGGCGGGCGCGCCATCTTAAAACCGACACCAGATGGAACGGCCCGCTCCACGTTCGAGCGTTCCAACCAGGGAGGTAGGGAGGGAGCTTTGGAATAAAAGTTGTCGCCTAAATGACGTCACAGCCGCCATATTGAAAAGATGAAAACATTGGATTTTCCATTGAACGTAATGTTAATATATCATCAAATTTCGGGCCTTTTTTTGGAAAATTATGTGAGCAAAAATTTTCTCATGAAGGAAACAACTCTTTAAAAATTATTTTATTTCAGCCGCAGGTTGTTTTGATATGCATATATGTATAAAAAAAATTAAATGTTGCGGCAATCATTCTCTTCCCAATGCTGTTGATTAGTCAATTAAAAAAGAAATTATCATTAGTTTAATGGAAAAATGGTTACAAAAATAAAATATAAACAAAAAATATATTTATTAATATATTTAAATTAATTACCAAAAATATTAATATTAAAAATTAATATAAATCTCATAATGTTATATACAAAAAATGTTTAGTATGATAAATTTATGCAATTAACTGAGTATATAGAAATGCCTGGACCCCCAATAGATATATTATTAAAAATACAAGTATCGTTAAAAGTCTTAAATGGCCTAAGTTGCCGAAAAGACTGTGTGAATTTGTGTGTGAATGTGAGTGTGAATGAGAAAACAAAGTGTGAATGTTAAAAAAAAAAACTGACTATATATAAATATGACTGGTAGTTTTGAGGCACTTGTTATGATAAAAAAAAAAAAAAATACCTGATGTTTTCTCATCAAAATAAGCTTTTTAGGGGCTTATAGAAAGAAAATATTTTCCCAGATTCCTCTTAATTTTGCTGTCTTTTACTTGTTTTTATAGGTCGTTTCATGCATTCATATGCAGATCATGCCATGTTAATTATTTTAAAAATAAAAATAAAATAAAAACACACAAAATCAAGAATTCTTCATCAAAACAACTATCTATAACCTATACCTAACCTAGGCTTAAAATCTAAAAAAAAAAACAAGTAAATACAAATTAAATCATTAAAAACTATTTCAAATGTTTAAATATATGAACAAAACTATAAAACAAAGAAGAAATATCTAAGAAAAACTTTCAAAAACACGAGGAAATTGGAAACAAATTGATTGCCTATATAATGTTTATATTTTCAATATCAATTTCTCCTTTTTTTGGAGCCACCCCCCACTCCTTCAAACAAGCCTTAGTGTCACTCCCTACCTCCCTGGTTCCAACGAACACATTGGCGCGCGTTCCAAAATGGTATCCATTTCGCGCGCCAATGTTCGTCCTCTTGGAGAGCGTAGTGGATACCCGGCTTAATGGTTGTAGCAGTGCTCTCTATGGTGGTGGGGAGAGGGGGGCGTTAGAATGTCCAAGGGCGCCAGAATTTGGAGGCGGCATAAATATATAAAAATAACAATTTTTGGAAGGGGGGCGCAAATTATAATCTCAACCCCGGGCGCATCATTTCATTGAAAAATAAAATTTTAAAATGTAAAGTCTTTTCATTTTAACTTTTATAATTCTTTCTCAATTTTCAATAGGAAAAAAAAAACAATTTTTTGACATCTTTCTTATAACTTTTTGATGAAAACTCATAAAATAAGATTAAAGTTGAACTCCCAGTGGAATCTAATCTGATCAACTAAAAGAAGCCATCATTGTTATCAAGTAAAGCAGAATCTTTATTTTTCTCTTTATTTCATAGTTGGCTAGTTTATTTTAATTAAATTATCATCTAATTATAGAGAAATAAATAACACAATGTTAAGTTTCAAAAGGATTTTATTTTACAATAGCTTATTGTATAAGCTTTTCGACGTTAATACGTCATCTTCATAGAAAAAAAAAAAAAAAAAACATTCACACTTTTTTCTCATTCGCACTCACACTCACACACATTCACCAGTCTTTTTCGGAAACTTAGGCCATTTCAGGGGCATTTAAGACTTTGACGATAACCGTTGTAATATATATTATCTATTGTGGGTTCAGGCTTTTCTATTTAAGCCATCTGGTATCCAAATGGCTTTAAATAAAATCATCGGACTGGTCATCTTCATAGCTCTGACACAAACTGGCTCTTAACAATCTTGTTTATGTAAATAAATATAATAATTAATTAATAATTTATTAATTTATTTATCTTCAGAGCTATGACAATAATTATTTCCCAATGGTGTGACTCGTCGCATAGCACACTATTTTTCTTAATTTCGGTAATTTAAAGGCGCAATCTGCACTTGTTTGCCAGAATATAAATACAAATCAAATTTTTAAGTATTAATTTTTAAAATTTTACATTAAAAATAAATTTTTTTTTTTTTCGAAAAAAAAAAGTATTTTTTTTCAAATCTGGGGGGGGGGGTAATTACCCTTTTTACCCCCCCCCCCTGTAGCCGTCCTTGTCTACTTTGAAGCACACTTTACTCTTGAACTCCATAGAAGAGATATGAGAAATGGTTGCCATGGTAACAAAATATAAATATTTTCAAAGATGTTGATAAGAGAAGTGGCGCCCCCGGGTGTGGCGTAGTAGGTAGAGTGCCTACCTCCTATACCAAACGTCGCGGGTTCGGACCCAGGCAGTTTGAAGATTTTATTTAAGCCATTTGGATACCAGATGGCTTAAATAGAAATGCCTGAACCCACAATAGATAATATATATTACAACGGTTATCGTCAAAGTCTTAAATGGCCTAAGTTGCCGAAAAGACTGTGTGAATGTGCTGTGTGAGTGTGAGTGTGAATGAGAAAAAAAGAGAGATATTTGTCCATCTTAAATAATGTAGACGCCCAGATTTAAATATTATAAAAAATTGTTTGTAACATTATTTGTAATTTGAAAATATATTATAAATTAATTTAGAAAATTATCATTTGCAAATAAATAATGTATTTTCAAAGAGGTCAATGGGTCGTTTTGATAACTTACCTACCTCAACATTAAAATAGCCTCCCTATGGGGAAATACATGGTGTTTGTCCTTCAGCTGTTTTAATGCTCCATAGGGAGGCTATTTTAATGTTGGGGTAGGTAAGTTATCAAAACGACCCATTGCCCGCTTGTGTGAGATTTCGTTTTTTATTAAGATGTATTATGGGTACAATGTGCAATGTACTGAGGGTTCCCCAGTAATTAATCAGTATTTATCTTATAATAACTGTATTTGATAATAAAAATTTTATATACATTTGAGACTTGGCCGTGTTAACTGATGAGCATATGACATCGGATATACAAATATTGTATTTTTATATAATTTTGTATATGTTTATATATAACAACTCTCTCTGCATCTCAATGGTGTAGGCCTACACCTTGAGATTGCCAATAATGTTAAGATCTGATGATTTTTATAATTTAAGAAATATTTTATATTGTTGTATTACAATTATTATTTATGCTCGTTTCAGCTCTTAAGAACGGATGATGGATTTATTTAATTAAACCCGAAACGCCTTCTGAGTGGAGATTTTTATTCTCCTTTTGGCTGACATCCTCTCTTCCTGTCTATCATTCTATAAATATTTTCCCATACTTATTTTACATCTGAATTCAAATGTTCCGCTATTGATAGAGAAATTCGTTTATTTTGAATTGGTTGGATTAGAATTTGATAAAAGTAAAAATATAAGACATTAAAGAGAAAGGAGATGATTCTTTAGAAAGGTGTCATTTGAACTCGTAAAGAATATTTGTTATTGAATCCTTAACTTTAATTATCAAACTCTTTGATTGTCTCAAAATGTGACGTAACTCAAAACACACAAACACACCCACTGATGGGATATAGCTAACTTGGAGAAATTAAATCAAACTTTGATCCCAAAGGACTCTAAACAAAAAAAAATGAAAAATGAAAAAAAAAAAATAGAACAGAAATGAGAAAAACTTGTTCCCCCTCTCTCTTTATTTAATATTTTTCCCACCATTACACACTCTTCTTCTTTTTATGACTTGTATATTAGTCTTTGGCCATTAATAAAAATACGTCAAGCTAGAGAAATGGAGAGGGTAAAAAAAACCTTGTAAGTTATATGTATTTATTTATTTATTTTTAACTAGGAACCGACCGAATATTCGGTTTCGGTTACGATTTCGGCCAGTTTCGGTCAAAAATCATGGTTTCGGCCGTAGTTTCGGTTTCGGCCAAAAAGTAGCCGTAACTTTCGGCCGGCCGAAACCAGAGTCTTAAAAAATGGGATGAGACTCGCATGCAAAAAAAAAAGGTCAAATGATTTTTACGGGAGAGAAAAAATTCAAAAAAAAAAGGTAAAATGAAAAAATTTTTTTATAGAAAATACAAGTTTCGGTTTCGGCCGAAACTAAGGTTGAGGCCGAATATTCGGTTTCGGTTTCGGTTTCGGCTGAAAATCTTGTTTCGGTCGGACCCTATTTTTAACACTCACACTTTTTCTATTCAACTCACATTCACACATCAATACACACAGGCTTATCGGAAACTTAGGCCATTTAAGGCGGAATAGGACCGAAGGTAATGTTTTTCCCGATAAGATGGCGTAGTGTGGCATAAAAAGTATGCCCAAAAAATTAAGTAATTCAAAAATTTGCCAAGAGATGTCAGAATGGTAGCTAATAATATTTAATGCATTTGGTTGATTTCCATTGATCTTTTAACAATAAATACTTTATAAATGTTATTATATATTATGTATCTTTTATAAAAGAATAAAAATATATAAATATAAGCCAGATATATGCTAATAGGGGATCAGCTGTTAGACTAGCCTGCCATCTATTGCAAGAATGCTGAACTAATTTGACAGTTGATTTTTAAATAAATCATCTAAGCTTATTTTAAAAATTTAATTAATATGTGATTAATAATAACAATAAATTCATTTTTAAATTAAAAAAAAAATTAAAGATTATTGTGACAAATTGTTTTTTTGTATTTGCTTGATAACAAAAAAATTAATCACGATAATTTTTTAATAAGTCATTAAAAAAATTATAGTTCGATGCCCCAATAATCTCTTATGAATTTAATTCATTTTAAAAAAATACCGCTTTGAAAAATTCCTTATAATAGTCTAGTTTTTTTTTTTTTAAGTAGGCTACGTTTAGACGTCGCTCTTGAATCCCCTTAAGACTTTAAACGATACCCGTAATTTGCAAATATACCAAATAGGACCTTTACGCGCAACCAACTACTTGGCGCCTCATGGCTTTAAAACTATCACTATTGAAATTTGTAAACTAAATAATAATAATAATAGTATTTCAATATATTTATGAAGTGTATTTGTGGAATCCCTCCTCCACTTGAATAATCTCAGTACTTAAATAAAAATAAAAGGGCATTGCTAGCTCGAATTCCTGGCATTGAATCAGAGTGTATTTATATATATATAGTCCGTTATGATCTGCTGAATTCCGTAATATTCTAATCAACGATTTCAGGAGTACAGGAGGCACGAAAATTATGTTGCATTTAAAGCTTGTGAGGATGGGGAAAATAAAAAATTTTTGGGCCGAATTCTCTCCACCTCTCCTGTAAATTTTACGGCCCTCCTCCACTATATAGCCAGAGAGTCGACGTTTTGGTGTTTGCTCGAAACCATCCCTCAGATAGAAGAGGTTGAAATTTTTTCTCATTGGTGTGATTGGCTGCACACCAGATTTTTTGTGTCCAGATGTATTTAGTTTCCGGCGAGATTTTAGAATTCCAGATATAAAATTCAGGTGTGACTGGTCGCACAACACACAACTTTATTTTACCTTCGGTAATCGAAAGTTGTGTACTGTGCTTGTCACAAAATATTTTTGGTATCGACATGTATTTAGTTTCCGACAGTACGGTACATTCGATTTTCAAGATGTGAAAATATTTATATTTTGTTACCATGGCAACCATTCCTCCTATATTTTCTATAGAGTGCAAGAGTAAAGTGGTCTTCAGAAGATTTCAATGACAAAATGAGAATATACATTTTAAAGAGAATCGAAAATATAATCGATTTTTGAATTTTAATCAAAATTTTTGGAGTGAATTTAGAGAAAATCGAAAAAAACTGAAAAAGTGCATCAGTAAAGTACTAGTACTCTTTGGCCGATTTTGTTCAAAAGCTTCGTGTCATGATCCATGGGGGTGCCTAACTTAAATATAAAATTTCAACCTCCTAGCGCTCATATATATATCTCAAGAACATATTTTGTTCACAGGCAAACAGACAGACGGACAGACCATGTCGCGAAAACCACTTTTTAGGATTCAGGGGATTTCAAAACGTATATATCCATCAAAGTCTCGACATTGAATTTTTAACAAGAATCCAATATTTTCTCTCTTTATATATTAACATATATAGAGGTAAGAGAAAGTAAAAAATTCCCTCTGAATTGTTGAATAAAAGGAAAACAATTTCTTTTTTTTTAACGAATAGAAGGAGGGAGAATTAGGGGGGCGGGGCGAGGGAGGGGGGGGGATAAAAGCCACGGGAAACAATGAAAAGAATCGATAGTAGGTTTTTAAATTTTTAACCAATTGCAATTGATCGGTGAGCACAAGCCTCACAAAAAAAAGAAGAAAAAAAAAATAAAGTAGAGAGGGAATTATTTAATAGTGAGTGGTTTTGAAACACATTTTTGTTTTTATAAAATTTTCTCTAATTATTATACAATTAACACGGATGCTGATTCAATTTTCTTTCGATGATTAAAGAAGCAGCAATTAAACTCTTAAAAAAAAAGAAAAAGAAAAAAGAATTTAAGAGACAGAGGGAGAGGAATTTAATTATTTGCGGCTTCCAATCGGAGGATATCGATTTGTGACATCCATAAAAGTTGCATGTGAAGAGTTCAAGTATAATCAACTTGCGGGATCGGAAATGATCGAGTGAGTGAGTGAGTGAGGGAGAGAAAACACACAAGTGAGAAGGGGGGGAGGGAGGGGGAGTAATTGAGAACTGCAGATGGTCTAAGATTTAAACTTTTGTTTTTGTAGACAAATTCTTATTCATGTCTCTTCTACATTCCTAGGGAATATCCTTTTTTTTACTTTCTCTTACCTCCATATATGTAATATATGGACCCTGTTACGCATTAGTGTGTCAAGCGCCAACTACCGAGTTTTGAGAAAATTAACATTAAAGTTTTTTGTTTTCATTGGATTATATATAATTTTTTTTTGTCAATTGTGCAAGTAACATTAAATATAAATTTTTTTAGGACATATTTCATAAAAAAATACTTTTAAATATAGCATTTGAAACAATATTCCGTGCTTAACTCAATTTTTAATTTTTTGGGCTTGACACACTATTGCATAATAGGGTCCATATATATAGTGAGAAAGTATTCATGTCAAAAATTCGATGTCGAGATTTTGATGGATATACACGTTTTGAGGTCCCCTGAATACAAAAAAAGTGGTTTTCGCGACATGGTCTGTCTGTCCGTATGTGTGTCTGTCTGTCTGTGTGTATTCAATTTAAAGCATGAAGGAATTGAGCTAGGAGGTTCAAATTTTATATTTAAGTTTTACACCCCCCTGGAGCCATATATGTACATATAGGTAAGAGAAAGTAAAAAGTAAAAATGAAATAAATAAGAGAAATTTTGGGGAAAACTGTGTTGATTGTTTATCATTAATTCTTTATTACTCTCTAATGCCCTCTCGCTGACGTTGTTGAAGAATTAATGAAAAGCATCCCCCCCCATTCACCTGGGATTAAGAAGAACCCTTCTGCTACAAATTAACACGAATAGCAGAGCAAAGGAGAAAGCGTGCATACATATCATGTACGAATAAATAGATAAATTATTTAGTTATTAAGTGGCCTGCTCACTCTCTTGGTTAAACCTCATCCATATCATAATGATCCTTGCTGTGACCAGAATCTTCAATTAATGTAATAAGGAAAGAAATGAAAATAATTTTATTGATTTTTCAGGACATATTTTACTTTCTCTTACCTATGTATATATGTAATATATATAGAGAGAGAAAGTATTGAATTCATGTCAAAAATTCGATGTCGAGATTTTGATGGATCTTCACGTTTTGAGGTCCCCTGAATCCAAAAAGGTAGTTTTTGCGACATGGTCTGTCTGTGGGTGGGTGGGTGTTCAATTTTAAGCATGAAGGAATTGAGCTATGAGGCTGAAATTTTATATTTAAGTTATAGGCCTACACCCCCGGGACCGAAAAAATAAGCTTTTAATCAAAATCGGCCAAAGAGTACTAGTACTTTACTGATGTACTTTTTCAGTTTTTTTCGATTTTCCCAAAATTTGCTCCAACGATTTTTTTTTTAAATTCAAAAATCAATTAATTTTTAGATTCTCCTTAAAATGTATAATCTCATTTTGCAATTGAAATCTTTTGAAGACCACTTTACTCTTGTATTTCATAGGGAAGATAGGAGAAATGGTTGCCATGGTAACAAAATATAAATATTTTCCCATACTTATAAATTTTACGTCTGAATTCATATGTTCCGTACTGTCGGGAACTAAATATATTTCAACACGAAAAATCTGGTGTGACAAGCACAGAACACAACTTTCGATTACCGAAGGTAAGAGAAAGTTGTGTGCTGTGCGCCAGTCACACCAGATTTTTTATTTTTATTTTCGTCTAGATAAATGAATTAGAAGAGAGAAGAAAATGGAAAATTTCCAACCAATTTAATATGAAAAGAATAAAAGAGAGAATCATTATTGCAACTAAAATTGTTTGCGTCGCAAGTTTCTTGGAATACATTTACGTATTCGCCAAGATGTAAATTGAACCGCACAGACATTTTCATGATGAGAAAATAAAATAGTGAGCGAAGGAGTTTTTCTTCAACAAATAATAATAAATGATATACTATAACAAAGAAACAGCAAGTTTTTTTTTTTTTTTTTTTTTTTGAATTTCTGGAAAGGATTATCTATCTGTTTATATAATTCGCTTATGGCCTCTGTCAAGCTCTATTTGGGCAACTTCCCTTTGGAATTTTGAAACGAAATTTTTTATGCTTATTCTAGGAATTACAAGAAAATTATTTTCATTCGAAAATTTCTAAATTAGGATTTAGACCTAAAGTCCTATTAATTCCTAAAGACGATTTCTCCCATAGGAAATGTATAGACAAATATTTATATATTCTTTGCATTTCTGTATACTACGAATGTAAACAAATACTCAAGCAGGCACTGGATTGGAATAGTAATGAAATTTTTTTTTTTTTTCATAATTAAAAAAAGCCCTCGGGGCTTGGTGTAGAAGTTAGCGTGGTAACCTCGTATACCAAACGTCGCGGGTTCGGACCCCAGGCAGTCCGATGATTTTATTTAAGCCATTTGGATACCAAATGGCTTAAATAAGAATCCCTGGATCCCAAATAAATATATATTATTAAATAACGGTTATCGTAAAAGTCTTAAATAGGCCTAAGTTGCCGAAAAGACTTTGTGAATGAGAAAAAAGTGTGTGTTTAAAAAAAAAAAAAAATAAAAAAGCCCTCGGGTTTTGTGTAATTGGTAGCGCGTCTTTTATACCAAGGGTCGCGGGTTCGGAACCCAGGCAGTCCGATGATTTTATTTAAGCCATTTGGATAACAATTGAAATATTTGATATGTTTCGACTCCTGTGCCGCAGGTCTGAGAAGAGAGTCGAATTTGTGGATTCATCACAAAACAAATACAAATAAGATAGCAAGGTCTAAGTGTGTGTGCATCCACAAAGATGATCTCTAGCTATGCGCCAGCAATGCTTTCAATCTATCCGACAGTTGTTTTGTTTATGAATAGACTATTCGCCAAAAAAAAAAAAAAATTTGAAATAAAGGTGGGATTGAAACCTGTGAGTACACAGGCAGACTATTTTGCGGGACTCACTTTTTTGGACTCATGGGGCCTCAAAATATGTATATCCATCAAAATCTCGACATCGAATTTTTGACATGATCACAATACTTTCTCTCTAGACATATAGGCTATAGGTAAGAGAAAGTAAAATCGTTTTGCCTTTACCCTTTAATCATTTAATAATGCTTGGTTAAATTTACAATCTAGATTTGTAGTAATTTCTAATAGGGAATTAATTCCTAAACCCGCCCTAATAATTAGGTAGTTTATAGCAAACAAGTAAAGAGAGAGAGAGAGAGAGAGAGAGAGAGAGAGAGGAAAGGGATTAAACTAAAATCCTAAGGTTCTATTCTCCGCCCATCTAATTGGAAAACATTTGATTTCTCCTTAATCTCCATAATGGATTCATATTTAACTTAACGCTAGGCGATATTTTAAAGAAGTTTGATTTAATAGCGCTAACAATCAATCATGTCCCTATTTTAAGGCCGCTACACTTTTGACAATCATGCATGTGCAATCTTTTTGTACTAGCATATACACAATTCCCTTCGGCATCACACGGCACAAGCATGCTTGAGCAAAAACAAAATCTTAATATTTTAATTAAAAAAAAAAAAAAACCTTACTTTACTTAAACAAAAACAAAAATAAAATTAATATTTAAATTTAAATAGATAAATTAATTAATTTTTTTTTTATTAAATTAAAAAAAAATAAAAGGACAAAAAAAAAATGGAGGTTGGTTTTGTTGCGCAAATAAAATTGCAGCAAGAAACCCCCCAAAAGCCCCTGGAGTTCCCGTATACAAAAAGTTAAAAAAAAGGGTTGGAAAACCCCGGAAAAATTTGAAAACCGGGTTTTCCGGTTTTTACAAAGCGGAAAACCGGTAAACCGGTTTTTTTTTCAACATCTGAATCTATTTAGAACGCACCACCATTTTTGGAAGTGTTTTTTTTTTTAACACTCACACTTTTTTTCCATTCACGCTCTCATTCACACAAACGTACACACAGTCTTTTCGGCAACTTAGGCCATATGATGACATTTTATGATATCCGTTATTTGTAAATATATCTACCGTATTGAGGTTCCAGGCATTTCTATTTAAGCTATTTGGTATCCAAATGGCTTAATATAATCATCGGACTGCCTCGGATCCTAACCCAAGAAAATTATTATTACTAGTATTCCAATCCAGTACCTGCTTGAGGATTTGTTTACATTCATAGAATACAAAAAATCCAAAAAAAATACATAAATATTTCTCCATACATTTCCTATGGGAGAAATCGTAACTTTAGGAATTGATAACTCAAAAAATTGAAGGAATTTCGGGACCCAAGTATTTTTCCTGGACTCTCCATTACGTCCTCTATAAGAATGCAAAATATCGTCATTCCAACGGAAAATTGATCAAACAGAGGTCTTTTTCGGCATCTAAGGCCATTTAGACCCCATCCCTATTTATTTCAAATGATTGATAGCCAATTCAAATGAAATAAATTTTTCTCGCTTGGGACGGGAAGCGTACCCGAAACGCCAAGCCACTAGAAGCCTCTTGTCTCTGAGCCATTTATGGGTTACGCGCTAATTTATAATTTGAATACAAGTATTACTGAAGAAAAAATTTAAAAAAAAAACCGAATTCGGTTTTTCGGGAAAAACTCGGTTTCTCGGTTTTTGAATATTAGCCAAAAAACCGGTTTCCACCGGTGTCCAAACCCTAATTGCAAGTGCATGCTTGTCAAGTTTCCAGTTACGTGTATAGTTGCTATGCCTTTAGTTGAAAATTCAGTGTTAAGTGCAAATAAAAAAAAAAGAAAAAAAAGAAAACAGAAAAGATGGTGATTAAAGTTATCAATTGTCATCCAAAAGACCTCTTAAAATTCAAGGTGGCCTCTCAAGTGTCGCCCTTGGGAGATTTTCAAAACCTAAGCTAACCATATTAGCTCTCTCTCTCTCTCTCTCTCTTATAAGAGAAAAAGGAAATTCAGCCACAAGGGAATATCAAGCATACTCAATGAGAAAAAAAGACTTCAGAAATTATAATAAAAGATGCAGAAGAAGAGGGAATGGGATATTCGATTATATATTAAAAAAAAAAAAAAAATAGTAATATAGGTCAGAGATAATTGAATAATTTGAATTATAAAAATCTGGTATGACTGGTCGCATAGTAGAAGACTTTCTTTTACCTTCATTAATTGAAAATTGTGTTCTGTGCTTGTCACACCAGATTCTTTGTGTCGACATAAATTTAGTTTCCACTATATATAAGAATTCAAGATGTACAATTTTTGGGGAGATTGTTTATATTTTGTTACCATGGAAACCATTTCTTTTATCTTTCTTGAAGTACAAGAGTAACGTGGGCATCAAACAATTTTGAGTGTAAAATGAGAATATACATTTTAAAGAGCATCTTAAAAATAATTGATTTATGAATTTTAATCAAAATCGTTGAAGCGAACTTTGAGAAAATCGAAAAAAACTGAAAAAGTGCATCAGTAAAGTATTAGTACTCTTTGGCCGGTTTTATTCAAAAGCTTCTGGTAACGTCTGAGGGGGGAAATTTCAATCTCCTAGCTCTTTTCGTTCTAGAGATATAGACCTCAAAACGTGTATATCCATCAAAATCTTGGTATCGAATTTTTGACATGAATCCAATACTTTCTCTTATATATTAACATATATAGATAAGAGAAAGTAAAATCTTTATGGCTCCAGCTCTTATATTAATAATTTCCGAGATATTTTGATAGGGACAGAGGATAAGTTCATCTATATATATAATAGTAGGGTGTCCGTCTGTATGTCTGTCACAATTATTTATTAAAAATATAAATAGAGTGCAACGTTTCGACTTCTTATTCTGCAGCCGTTCTCAAGTACTGTTCACTTGCTCCGACACAAGTGAACTAAAAATCAAAGAGTCAATAGAAATTAATAAACATTCAAATAATATCAACAAAGAAGATGGATATATGCTTAATAAAATGTGGAACATTGTGTTGAATGAGAAAAAATGTTAATTAGATGTCAGGGTTTTAATTACTCTAATATATATATTACTTATGTATATGAATGTGACAAGGGCAGATCCAGAGGTGTTTCTCGGGGGGGGGGGGGGGGGGGTAATTTGGTGTGACTCGTCGCACAGCACACAATTTTTTCTTAATTTCGGTAATTTAAAGGCGCTGTACTTGTTTGCCAGAATATAAATACAAATCAAATTTTTAAGTATTAATTTTTAAAATTTTACATTAAAAATAAATTTTTTTCGAAAAAAAGTATTTGGGGGAGGTTAATTACCCCCCTTTACCTCCCCCTTGTATCCGCCATTGCTTTAATCATTGTGACTAACATCATGGGAATGAATGAAAATGGCGGGAAAATTTGAATCTATCTTCACAGGAATGCCTGCAGATGGTATTGACATCGTTGTATATAAAAAGGCACGTAACGGACATGACAATAAGTTCACTTGAGTCGGAGCAAGTGTACAGTACTTGAGAACAGCTGCAGAATAAATTGTCGAAACGTGGTATCGTATTTATATTTTTTAAAATAAATAATTAATACAAAAATGTGGTCTATAATAAAAAATTTCCCAAATAATAATTCCAGAAACTCTAGGATTTGCCCATTTGAAAGCATTGATTTTTATCTTGCCCTAGGAAAATTAAAGCAAATTAATTAAAATAAATAATGAAATCTAAATTAAAATATAGATCCCCTTTAAGATAAGATGGTGGAATTCTTTAAAGTATTTTTCTATTATTATTTGACTGAAACGAGTAGACTGAAAAATTGCGGCACCTGATTAAGAAAAGGCGAGAGTCCGCCGCAGGCGGGCCCGACCTAGCTGGAGGGGGGGTCCAGCGAAGCTCTCCTGGCTTGTATTTAATAAAATGCCCATGTCACAATTTTCATGTTAAATTATTTGCTTATCAGTTAATGATATTTTGTCCTTTTGATGAATTTCTCTCCCCCACCCCTCTTGTTTATTATCCCTCCACTCTCCCACACAGACGTATTCACTGAATCTCTCTCTCTCTCTCCTCACTCTGTGATTTATTAATTATTTATTGCGGCGTGATTGATGCGTACTGCGAACACGTCAGAGTCATCGGATTAATTCTATAGGAAGAACATTACACCCATCAGGAGGGAGAGAGAAGAGAGAAGAAGAGCTTCTCTCTGTCATTTAGATTCCGCAGCTTCCTT
>JAKCPI010022323.1:0-13254 GCA_023213315.1 Euborellia annulipes | reverse complement strand
CCTTAATGACATCACCACTCAATTTTCTATATTATCGAAAAAGCTTATTTAGCATTGTCTGATTTAAACCAAATTTTTACCAGAGATTTATAATTAAAAAATGAGTTTTTTCTAAAGTTTCATTGAGATTGGTAAAGAAATAAATAAAATAATGACTATTTTGTAAATTGAGTTTTAGAATTCGGGATCCCGGATGGGTAAAGAGAGCGCTCTGTGAACCGGGTCTAGGCTTGAATCTGAGATCCTAATAGGGTACATTCCAAAAAAAAAAAAATGAAAATAATACGTTTACTTCAAGCAAATGGTTACACAATTGTAATAAAATTTTTATTTTGTTGTAAAAATGTATATTTTATTGTAAAAATCTTATTTTAAAAACATGAAACATCACTTGGCTCTAAACGTTTTCTGATTGGCTTGACGTCATCTGTTGGTATTGACATGGCTGCAGTTCAGTTTTAGCATTGTGAAATGTTTGCTAAGTGCGGAGAAAAGAAACTGTTCTGTTTGTCTCTTCATTTAATAATTATTTTCGTGTATTTATAAATATAAATTAACAAAAATGACTGATGAAGGCTTCGTTAAAGGCCAGTCTGATAATTTACCACATTTGGACGTGTTAGTAATAACAGATTTCTTTTCCAATTCAGAATGTTTTGTAGCAGCGAGGAAGTAAAACAAAATGGTACGTTTTAATTTACAAAAAATTATATATTTATTTCTATTTTCTCCATTAAAAATTTTTTGTAATGATTTACAGTGCGAGTCGAGAATCATACGGGGATTCAGCTATTGCTTGGGTTCAGGTGAAACGAGTAGAAGATATATGCACAGTTAAATGCAAAATATGTCCAGAACACAAAGTTAAAAGTAAACAATATTCAGTCACTGTAGAAGTTGATGAACAACAAGAAGCCCCCCCTCGGTACGCCACTGCTGTGAAATATTTGTTTGTAGACTTGAAGTTTCAGAAACCTTCTTCATTTTATCTTCCAATATTTCTTTATCTTCCTTTCTTTTATCTTGGGCCAATCGGGCTGATTCCTCAGGAATTGGTACATCACTTGGTTTTAAAAATAACGATGGAACAGCTGAAAAAATTGATATATTAATAATAAATAAGATATTACTAAAATAAAAAGTAAAAATAGAATCTCAGTGGACATGGGTAAAGCCTATAGTGAAAAAAGCCTTGTATATATATATAGAGTATTTTTTACCTACCTGTTGGCTTTAATCGAATTTCGGGAGGTAAATTCATAATTTTCGCTCGCATGTCTTCTTGAAAATCAGATTTTGCACGTTGCAAATTCTTCCCGTTTTTGGATTTACACTATCTTTTCGATAACATCTTCTAATCCATTCTTTTCGTAGGCTATCATCTTTTGGAAATGAAAATTAGGTGTTGGCTGTGTCTTCTACACAGCCGGTGGCTTTTTAACGTGACAACGTCTTTTGCTTGACTTCAAAAATTTTTTTTTTTCTCTTACCTATATTGAAATATAAAGAGAGAAAGTATTGTTTTTGTTTTTTTTTTTTACTAGTAGTTTGTTTTCATAAATAAAGATGTTCAAACATTTTCATTGAAACAATATATGACAGGTGTGGCCAAACTTTTATCCATTAAGGGCGACATATGCTTAAAAAATGAGGTTTTTCGAGAAAAAAACCAATTTTGGAGTTAATTACTCGGGATTTTTTTATTTATTCTATTAGAGGTTATCTTTCTGCTCTAAATGACATCCCATTTAGTCTGATCTGATTAGCCGTTCGGAATCTACAGGGGTTTAAAATTTCGAAAAACGAAATCCCGCCGAGTGCTCTCATGCGGTAAAATGACCTCATATCAAAAAAAAGAAAAAAAGCCCTCGGGGTATTGAACCACTCTTCAAAACTATATTTAGATTTAATGTAGCTTTTATGGTCAAGTCGCTATGCGTTGCACAAGTAGGGCTATTTTTCGATATTTTTTTGCCTAAAAATGAGGTTTTTCGGGAAAAAACTAACTTTGGAGGTAATTACTCGGAATTTTTTTATTTATTCTATTAGAGGTTTTCTTTCTGCACCAAATGACATCCTATTTAGTCTGACCTGATTAGCCGTTCGAATCTACAGGGGTTTAAAATTTCGAAAAACGAAATCCCGCCGAGTGCTCTCATGCGGTAAAATGACGTCATATCTAAAAAAAGAAAAAAGCCCTCGGGGTATTGAACCACTCTTTCTAAAAACTATATTTAGATTTAATGTAGCTTTTATGGTCAAGTCGCTATGCGTTGCACAAGTAGGGCTATTTTTCGATATTTTTTTGCCTAAAAATGAGGTTTTTCGGGAAAAAACTAACTTTGGAGGTAATTACTCGGAATTTTTTTATTTATTCTATTAGAGGTTTTCTTTCTGCACCAAATGACATCCTATTTAGTCTGATCTGATTAGCCGTTCGGAATCTACAGGGGTTTAAACTTTCAAATTAGAATTTACCGCAGCGCGGTAAAATAAAATGATACGAAAAAAATAAATGGTGAAATCTTTAGCTGAAAACTCATTCTTTCTAACCGTATATTTCCCATAATTATACCTCTTAAGACAGAGCAGTTATACGAGCCAATAAACTTTTTCGTGCATGCCCCTCTAACATGCCACTATAGACACATGATTTGTAAGACGTTGTCACGTCAAAAAAACATTAATTTTTCTTCTCCTTCCTTTTGTTTATAAAAAGAATTTTTACAAATTGCAACTGAGCAAATTGTTCCAGGCATCTAAAAGAATGATTAGAATCAAATATATATTTTAAATAATTGATTAAGTATTTCATTAATTACCTTGAATGCATGTAAAGAAAGCGCCACAAGCACACAAATGTTTTTTTATATAAAATTTTAACTTATTAAATTATATGGTATTAATTAATTAATATTTATAAAAAAATTATATTGAAACCGTTTTCTTTAAGAGAAAGTTAATAAATTCTAAGTGAAATTAAAAAAAATTTCAATATGATTTATACTGATATCGCCATTATTTCTCTCCTTCATGTTATGTTTTGCTTGGATTGAAACAAAAAATTTAGTATTGTATACATTCAAAAAATAAAACTAGTAATTTGAAAGTACAGTATTTATCTACGAAATTAGTTTAGTAAAAATTGATAAATGTTTTTACAAAAATTTCTATCATAAAATATAGATTTTAAAAGCTTTTAAAATACTGAGTGCGCCATCTTTTGATGATCTAATTTTAGAGATATTGGCGATCAAAGTTAAGACTATTTTCGAGCTATTTTCGACCTTAATGACATCCACACTCAATTTTCTATATTATCGAAAAAGCTTATTTAGCATTGTCTGATTTAAACCAAATTTTTACCAGAGATTTATAATTAAAAAATGAGTTTTTTCTAAAGTTTCATTGAGATTGGTAAAGAAATAAATAAAATATTGACTATTTTGTAAATTGAGTTTTAGAATTTGGGATCTCAGTTGCAAGCCTAGACCCGGTTCATAGACGGCTCTCTTTACCAATCCGGGATCGCGAATTCTAAAACTTAATTTACAAAATAGTCAATATTTTATTTATTTCTTTACCAATCTCAATGAAACTTTAGAAAAAAACTCATTTTTTAATTATAAATCTCTGGTAAAAATTTGGTTTTGATCAGACAATGCTAAATAAGCTTTTTCGATAATATAGAAAATTGAGTGTTGATGTCATTAAGGTCGAAAATAGTCTTAACTTTGATCGCCAATATCTCTAAAATTAGATCATATAATTAAAAGATATTTAGTTATTTGAAATCAGGAGAAATTCAAGAACTAATAACATGTATCATATGTTCAGGGCCGCAGACAGACTTGACGGGCCCCGGGGCTACTTACTAATACGGGCCCCCCCCCACCAAAAAAAAAGTTTTACTATGCAAAAGGCTATTGTGTCCTTCATGCCAACAATTTTTTACACAGTTTTCGACACAACTTTTTAAATAGTTATACATAGCTTACAATATTTATTTAAATAAAGTTATTTAAAAATTTTTCAAAGTTTCCTAAACAAAGAGTTAGAATAATTTATCGAGGCCAGATCCGGACAGAGGATTTCCGGGAGAATCTGGGGGTATGGAAAATTTTTTGAAAATTAGCCACTGAAATCTGCGTTTTTAGCTATCCTGGGTCGTGAAAAGATCAAACTTGATTTGAGCTTAAAGGGCCCGGCCCCCGAGAAAAAAAAATTTCAAGCAAATGATTTATTTTAATTGAAATTTTAAGATTTGAGCTTAAAGGGCCCGGGCCCCCTGAGGAAAAAAATTTCAGGCAAATGATTTATTTTAATTGAAATTTTAAGATTTGAGCTTAAAGGGCCCGGGCCCCCCGAGAAAAAAAATTTCAGGCAAATGATTTATTTTAATTGAAATTTTAAGATTTGAGCTTAAAGGGCCCGGGCCCCCCGAGAAAAAAATTTCAAGAAAATGATTTTTTTTTTTAATTTTTTTTTTTTAATTGAAATTTTAACCATGAAAACTATTTTTTATTAGAATTTTAAGGTGGGAGCGCAATGGGCCCGGGCCCCCTCCGGAGGGCTCCGGGCCCCGGGGATATAGCCCCCCTGCCCCCCCCCCTGTCTGCGGCCCTGCATATGTTATATAGAGTTTTTGGTTTAATTACATAAAGGCATTCACTATGTGATGTTTTCTCATTGAATTATTTGAAAACCATTCATTCTATTGGAATTTGGATTATAAATTATTAATCCGCAAAAAAAGTAGAGAAAAATGATATATCATATGTGGAATATTAAAATTTTATTAATACTTCTTTTATTTCATGTTTCTTATATGGCTAATCCTCTCTAAAAATAAATAAAATATGGCTCAAGTGGTTAATGTGTCCGCAAGCAATCAATTTTTTTTCATTCTCACGAAACCAAACATCGCGAGTTCAAATCCACCTCCTGCACTTTTTTTTTTTATTTTTGTAAAATATATAAAATGATATTTCAAATTCTAAATTCCCCCCCTTCCCTGAATAAGCAAATTTCCGCTCCCCCTCCCTCCAAGTTGTGAGCTGCACGAGGTTTTTATTTACTACCAATATAATCAGTGAGGCGCTACGGGAGAGGGGGGCTGATATAATTGTCGGAGGCCATTTCCCCTCTGCCCCGTAGCACCTCACTGATTAAAATGTTGGTAAATAAAAACCTCGTGGAGCTCACAACTAGGTCGGTCCCGTTTGTTTTGCGTCCCCAGCCCGGTTGCGCCCGTGGCGGGCCCCTGTTTTGCCACGCCCTGAATGTAAAACTGTTTTACATTATCAAGTTGTAATCACAGTCATTTGTTTGTTCTTTTTCCCGTTTTTTCATAATTCCCAATCCAATAAACAACAGCCATTAAACAAAATAGTTTGCTATTATCGTTTTTTTTTTTTTTTTTTTTTTTTTTTCATTTAGCCGAGGGCCCCAAACCTCGGGGGCCCCAGTGTGGTGCACCGGCTGCACAGGCCTAGCTACGCCCCTGTTTCTCACCAAAGGCGGATCCAGAGGAGGTTACTTACAGTTATTTACAAGATTTTCGTAAAAAATTACAAAATCTTGTAAATAACCCAACTCTGATAGGGGCGTCTAGCGCTTGTTTAATATGAAAATAATTTAAATTATATAATATATATTATTTCTTATGATAAAAAATATTGTATAGCTTTAAAAAATTACTGGATATCTAAGAAAGTTTGTTTTCTGTTTAGTAAAATGTTTCTACTTGTATTGGCAACACTGTTTAAAAAAAAAAAACAAACAAATCTCTCATACTTGAAAAAACATGACAAATCATAAAAGTCATTATCTTTGATAAAAGTGTTAATATGATTGATTTAAAATAATTTTCTTAAATATTTTCTTAATGGATAGTATATTTAAAAACTGTGCAGCGTTTTTTAATGAGAAAATCAAAATAAATTTTATAAAAAAGAATGAATTAGTTAAAGAGAGAATCACTTAATAGTGAAAACTTAACAGGGTAAGTATTTTTATAAATTATATTTATTTCTAAAATATAAATTAATTAATAATTAAATTTTTCAGGTTATGAAAAAAAAAACAAACGATGAGATAAAATTTATTTTTATATTTTATTTAATGACAATATTTTAAGATGAACATTGAACAAGATCATTTTATTATTAGTACATTTACTCTACAAGATAAAGATTGGTTTTATAAATCAGAAGGGAATTGTAATATAGTCCTAGCCCTTCCACAGGTATATGGCCTACAAATTATCGACTGACTCACAAAAAGTATTGAAAACACCTTGAAAAGGGTGTTCCTAAAATCTCTTATCTATAATTAGTCCTTTACCATCAAAATTTCGAAATGTGATTACGATATCTTTCTCTATGAGTCACTTGATTATATATATATATATATATATTTTTTTTTTTTAAATTAAATATTGACTTTTATTATTAACCAACAGCGACATGAGGTGATTCGCATAAGGAAATCTTATTCCTACAATACTACCCTGGAATCAAAACAAATAAAACGCTTTGAGCATGATTTTTATTATTATAAATACGTCTATCCAAAATTACTTCATCCAAAACTGATTGGTCTTCCGAAATTTATTCAAATCCCTCCAACAGAAATTGATTTTTTAAACGAAAGCATTGACACTTTTAGACCAGGTACCATCATTATTTATCTTATTTTTATGTATATAGCCTATAAAAAGTAACTAGGACACCGGATAAAGCTTTAAGCTAAAACAAATAAAGCCAGCCATACACCGTCGGGATTTCCTCAAGGCCCGGCCAGAGGCTTGAGGAATCCCTCAACGGCCTTGAGCCTGAAGGGCGTCCTCGAGGCCCGAATTCAATAATATTTTCTTTTAGGACGGAATTATGTCAGTTTTTCGCTGCAAGGGTTCACTTCCCATCCCAAGCGATAATTACAAATAAATTGGATACCAATTATTTGAAATAAATAGGTATGTGGTCTAAATGGGCTTAGATGCCGAAAAAGATAAAATAAATTAAATATATATATATATTTTTTTTTTCGCTTAAAATTTATCTAAATTAATAAATTTTGAAAAATATGATAAAATTTTATTAAAGAGAATTAGTATATTGGTCTAGAGAATATCCTTGAAGAAATAACCCTATCCGTGTATGTCCGAAGTTTCCGTAGAGGAAATCCTCAAGGAAATCGTTGAGACCTTTTCCTTGAGGACATCCTTCACTTGTATGGCTAGCTTAAGGATCATTCTTTATAAAACTAAAGATGAGATAAATTTTACAAATATATGAATATATATATATTTTTGAATCTTGAATAGTTTATTTGAAATAATAAATAATTATTTAAAATTAATGAGTGCTAGATAGTGGTTCTGACTGGGTGGTCCTAGGACTTGTACCACTTTTGCGGCAGATAGGCTAACAAGGGCGGATCCAGAGTTTTTTTTGGAGGGGGGGGGGGGGTAATCTGGTATGACTCAACTTTCGGTAATTTAAAGTTGTTGTTTACCAGAATATATATACAAATCAAATTTATAAGTATTAATTTTTAAAATTTGATATTAAAAATAACATTTAATTTCGAAGAAAAATATTTTTCTCAAATCTCAAGGAGGGGGGGGGGATAATTACTCCCTTTACCCCCCCCCCCCTCGTATCCACCCATACTATCTCGCATTCATATATTTTAAACGATTGGGGCATTGTTTTGAAAATTTACACTTTTTTTCACAACAAAGCCCTATTATTCAGAATTTAAAAAATAATTGCTTCGAGTCTGAGAGAAGAAAAGCAAAAATAATTAGACTTCTTTTGAGACCCAATATATTATTAATATTCTGAAAGAATGGGAGAAGATGAAAGGGATTCTGACACCTTTCACTTTATTTTGGAACAGCCTCTCTTATTTTACTTTTACGAACATACTTAATAATGAAACAATAAGATTATCCTACTTATTTGGTCAAAAAAGGATCCTATAACTTTGTCAATTAGCTTGCTTTCATTATCCAGTGTTGTGGTTATTATTTTTTGAAGGCATAAGAATATATAATCTAAAATGTTTGATATTTCTAGCTGAAAGAAAAGACAAGAAATTATATTCGGGATTAGCATCTCTTTACCCTGATTACACATGTCTAAATGAAGATTTGGGTGCCAGATCCACAGTTACCATCGAGATCAAACCGAAACAGGGTCATTGTGTTGAACAAGATCGTTTACATAAATGCAAATATTGTTTAAAACAATACGAAAAGGTCTTTTTTTATTGACATGACTAAATAAATAAAAAAAAAAACTAACAGAATTAATAAATTTGAGTCTTGTTAGTTACTTTTTCTCTTAATATTGGTAATTATACTCGTATATTTATAATTAGAAATGTTTTGTTTTTTACAGTTGGAATCTAATTCAATTAAAAAATTAAGCAATTACTGTCCTCTTGATCTTTTCTCTGGGTAATATTTTATTTGAATATTTTAAGAGAGTTTTGAAGCTGGTTGAGACTTTATTATTTAGAAATGTATTAAAAGGATTCTTATTTAGTTGAGGGTAAATGAAATGCTATGAAAAAATAAATAAATAATTTTGTCAGGGGCGTATATAGAAATTTTTTTCGGGGGGCCCGAACTGAAAATTTTTCTGCGGAAAATTTTTTTTTTAAGAAACTAAATTTTTTTCACACGAAATTTTTTGCAGACCATTTTTTCTTTGCGGAACCAAAGTTTTCCATCCTGCGGAAAAATTTGTTGCGCTGATGTCTGTATATCCCTATATATGTATATGTGTTTGGGAAATTTCGGGGGGGCCCGGGCCCCCTCGGCCCCCCCCCCCCTTATATACGCCCCTGAATTTTGTATTAAAATATTATATTTATGAGCTTAGCCAGACATCTTGTTAGGGGGGGGGGTATGCAATTAATATATATGTAGATGTATGTAGATTATTAATTATTATTAAATTATTTTCCTTATATAAGCTGATTTAAAAAAAATCAATATATATATATATATATATATATTTGTTTTTAATAGACAAAAAATTTTCAGGACAAGACAGGGGGACATTGGCCCCCCTGCCCTCCACTGACTACGCCCATGGTTATATTTCTAAGATTCTTAGAAAGGCTCTTTTGTACTTAAATAATAATATGATAACCTAGGTGTCAATTTTTTATCTTAATCTCACAAACTCCATTCTTAAGATTGTATGATATTCCAAGATTAAATAAAAGATAAAGAGTCCTTGAATATTCAAAATTTAATTATATTGGGACGTTCAAATATGACAGAGATTGATTTAAAAAAAAAAATTTGTTAATATTATTTTCTCGTCTTCATAATTCTGGAAATACCGTATTAGCATTAGAAAATAACACTTCCAATTTCTCAACCAGCTCCAAAAGCAAAATAAATATTCAATATATTGATTAATAATTTTTTTTTTTTAATTTTAGGGACCTACAAAGAATGAATAAAGCGATCATGTCTTTATTTAAAAATCCTCAAAACAATTTAAAGATTTTCGATGTATGTCGATTTCTTTATTCCAAAATATATTTAATAGATTAAATAGGCCTATATTTATTAATTATTTTTATATTATAGAACGGACTATTAACTTACGGAGAAGGAAAACTGGATAATAAAGAATTGGATTCTTTAATCACGAGACTTTTGGGGACATCGAACAATTTTATTGAGTATGTATTTTTATTATCCAAAGGAGTTTAATATAATATTATTATGAAACCATTGAAATTGAAATAATAAATGAAATGGGGCAGAAATATCTGACGGTTTTAATATAAGTATACTAACTTTTTTATTTTAGAAAAAAAATTGTTTTCATATATCAAAGAAGTCAGTGGCTGCTGGTTTAAGTAAAGGAAGATGAGCAGGAGCAAACAAAATAAAAAAGCCTCCGATTATTCACAATCCAGCGAGACGTTTCGTTATTCTCCCATCATCAGTCGGACAAACATAATTTAAAAGACGGATGATGTGAGAATAAAGTTTTCCCGAAACGTCTCGCATTGTGAATAATCGGAGACCTTTTCATTTTAGCTGCTCATCTTCCTTTAAAAATTGTTTACATTTTATCATTAAGGCAAAGCTGTTCGCATGTTTTTGCCGATAAGATGGCGTTAGGAGTCTTAAAAATTTAGCCAAAAAGCTCAACTATTACGAAAATTTCCCAACAGATGGCAATAATAAAAATTAAATAATATATAATATCTCACTCAACTTTTTACTTTTTTTTTAGATCAAAGAATATTTTTATTGAAATGATTATACAAAGTTTATTACATGATATTTCAAACAAAAATAAAGTGAATGTATTAAATGGGACAAATAATATGTCAACTAATTTAAATAAAGATAATATTTTGGAAAACAATTGTAATTGGAATAAAGAGATCATGGAAGAAAATTGTGTTCTAAATCTACTTCTGAAAATGCAAAAATTAAATGACACATCAGTAGATGAATTTGCTAATATGTAAGTAAGGCAAATGCCCCCCCCCCCCGCCCCGAAGGTCCCGTAGTCGCTGTTGTACTTGAACTGCATTTAGCCGAGGATTGTGCACTGCAATCAGTGTTATAAGACGATCATCTCGTTGTTTTGTATTTATAAAGAATGAAATTTAACAAATAGATAATATTTATCCAACTTCAAATAATCACGCCGTTGTGATAATTTCAATTTATAAAATGCATCCCCACCACTTTACAATATTAACGATCAAATACAAAAATACTATTTTATTAAATATAATTTTACTTGTTTTTAGAGAGAAAAATGAAGATTTACCTCCTCTACCAAATTATTTTCCAAATCCAAACGAAATGCATTTCAAAGAATTTAAAAAATTGCCGAAGGATCTTCGATATTTGCTTTTTTCAACTGCAAGTGATTGTTCTATTATGATTTCATTTAAACGCATAGATTATCAGAAACACCAAAAGTAAGTTTTATTTGATTTTTGAAATAATAATATGAAAAAATGCAAATTTCGACTGAGATTTAGGGGTAAGAGATACCCGATTTGATTAGATCCTATTTTATAAACTCTAAGTTTATCTTATAATTACTATTTAAAAACTATTTTGAAATAATTTAAATTTTTTATCTTTTAGGAAAAACGAACAAGATTACCAAATAATACAAATTAAAGATGCATTTTTTATATCTAGAGTAAAAATAATCGATTTAGATATTAAAACTAAATCAAGTATACTAAAACATTACAAAACTAAAGCGCTTTGGAAAGAAATGTATAGTAATATTAATTAATTTTAAAATACCTCTAATATTTCTAACTTTACTAAGAGAGAATAAGGCTGCGTGCTGAAATCAAATTTTTTTTTTTAAATAAAGTTATATTATTTAAATAAACATTAACGAAATAAAAAGAATTTAATTCGAGCTAATATATAATATTGAAAATTTTGAGACATTTAAATGTGAGATTTATTTTGATGGTTCCTGCAGGCAGTAGTGTAACCAGGTGGGGGCGAAGGGGGCGCTCCCCTCCCCCACCCCGCCCCAGGCGGATCTAGCCTTTGGCGCCCCTCATTACCGACATAGAAGCCCTGGCGCATCCGGCTTTTTACCTAAATTTCCAGCTTTTTCCCAAACTCTCCGGCTTTTTTTTGAAATTTCATATTAAATTCATTTTTTATATAAAAATGCTCGAACGAGATTCGAGTCAAATGCGATTCGGATTCGTACAGACTACTGCAGGTGATCAAACTGAGGGGCCAGGGGACGATTTACCCTCCATTAAAATAAATCTTAAACGGTCCCTTGGCTCCTTTGTTCGATCACCGGCACCGGCAGTAATGTTTGGCCCACCATCAGAATAAATCTCACATTTAATATAATATTTATAAAATAATCAAATCTTTATTTAATCGAATTTTACTATTTATTTTATTGCAATATGCAAATTTAAAAAATTGCATTTGTATTATAAATTTATGGTGGCTGTAATTTTTTATATATAATAAGGACATACTAAAAATAATTTTTATTCCCTGTTCTTAGAGTACCTAAGAATATTTTTAAATTAAAAATTATAAAAAAATTAATTTTCTTTCATTTACTGAATTTGAAATGATTAAATTATGATTGGTCCAAATTCAGAATACCATTTACAAGAGTTTCATGAGAAGGTCCATTCTTGTCTATATATACATATATATATATATATATAATTTTAAATTTTGAGGGGCTCCCTAAGCTCCCCCCCCCCCGACAATTTATTCAAATTAATGTTACATGCGGTTTTTAATAAGGAATCTAGAATTATTCATGAATCTTTTCTGGTCGCAAAATGCAACCAACTTTTTGACATTTGATAATACAACTGCTAAATGTTACAAATCTGAAGAAGACTTAAGACAAATTTTGCTTCCTAGTGTCATTAGCGGTACCAGAGGAGAGGGGGGGGGCAGCGGGATCCGCCCCCTTTTTCCCCTTTGGACAGAAAATAATGCTAATTTGAATCTGGAACTAAAAAACCCTCATTAACCTCCGCTTCTTGAATGTCACTGCCTCTCCCCTGGCCTGCACTAAAAATTTCGGGCTCCTCCCACGATGATGAAAACTAAGTGTCTTCCTAAAATCAATTATCACATATTTAATTAGATTCCTCTCTCTCTATATATATATATATATATCGAAGTTCTAATTATCAAAGTACCTAACTCCATTTTTGTTTATTTCTCAGGAGAGCCAAAAAACATTTCATTGTCATTGTTAGAGCCACTGTTAAATATTTTTCTTGCGTCAACTTTTCCAACTGAAAAATTTGAATTACTCTCTTACCCAGTTCAGGGCATAAGAAGAATGATATTTTTCAACAGAGAATACAAAAAAATGATTTTCGAAAAAAAAAGTGGAGTTAGAACGTCGATATATATATATATATATGCGAAGATAAGTTTTCTCGGGTTGTGTCGCGTGTGATGTTGAGATTTACTCATATATATATATATTTAATTAGATTCCTCTATAAAGAAAATGTCTGTCAAGTGGAACTAAAAGGATAAATAAGAAAATGAACGTGATCAAACATAAAAAGGAGGTAAACTGCAACAGCAAAAAAAAAAAAAAAATAAGAAATTATTTTATATATATATATATATATATGTATATAAAGAAAGGACTTATATAATATATTCAATGAAATAATATATTACACGTATATTAGCCTTGTAGAAAATTCATACAATTTAAT
>JAKCPI010022322.1:0-10600 GCA_023213315.1 Euborellia annulipes | reverse complement strand
CCTTAATGACATCACCACTCAATTTTCTATATTATCGAAAAAGCTTATTTAGCATTGTCTGATTTAAACCAAATTTTTACCAGAGATTTATAATTAAAAAATGAGTTTTTTCTAAAGTTTCATTGAGATTGGTAAAGAAATAAATAAAATAATGACTATTTTGTAAATTGAGTTTTAGAATTCGGGATCCCGGATGGGTAAAGAGAGCGCTCTGTGAACCGGGTCTAGGCTTGAATCTGAGATCCTAATAGGGGGTACATTCCAAAAAAAAAAAATGAAAATAATACGTTTACTTCAAGCAAATGGTTACACAATTGTAATAAAATTTTTATTTTGTTGTAAAAATGTATATTTTATTGTAAAAATCTTATTTTAAAAACATGAAACATCACTTGGCTCTAAACGTTTTCTGATTGGCTTGACGTCATCTGTTGGTATTGACATGGCTGCAGTTCAGTTTTAGCATTGTGAAATGTTTGCTAAGTGCGGAGAAAAGAAACTGTTCTGTTTGTCTCTTCATTTAATAATTATTTTCGTGTATTTATAAATATAAATTAACAAAAATGACTAATGAAGGCTTCGTTAAAGGCCAGTCTGATAATTTACCACATTTGGACGTGTTAGTAATAACAGATTTCTTTTCCAATTCAGAATGTTTTGTAGCAGCGAGGAAGTAAAACAAAATGGTACGTTTTAATTTACAAAAAATTATATATTTATTTCTATTTTCTCCATTAAAAATTTTTTGTAATGATTTACAGTGCGAGTCGAGAATCATACGGGGATTCAGCTATTGCTTGGGTTCAGGTGAAACGAGTAGAAGATATATGCACAGTTAAATGCAAAATATGTCCAGAACACAAAGTTAAAAGTAAACAATATTCAGTCACTGTAGAAGTTGATGAACAAGAAGCCCCCCCCCTCGGTACGCCACTGCTGTGAAATATTTGTTTGTAGACTTGAAGTTTCAGAAACCTTCTTCATTTAAGTCTTCCAATATTTCTTTATCTTCCTTTCTTTTATCTCGGGCCAATCGGGCTGATTCCTCAGGAATTGGTACATCACTTGGTTTTAAAAATAACGATGGAACAGCTGAAAAAATTGATATATTAATAATAAATAAGATATTACTAAAATAAAAAGTAAAAATAGAATCTCAGTGGACATGGGTAAAGCCTATAGTGAAAAAAGCCTTGTATATATATATATAGAGTATTTTTTACCTACCTGTTGGCTTTAATCGAATTTCGGGAGGTAAATTCATAATTTTCGCTCGCATGTCTTCTTGAAAATCAGATTTTGCACGTTGCAAATTCTTACCGTTTTTGGATTTACACTATCTTTTCGATAACATCTTCTAATTCATTCTTTTCGTAGGCTATCATCTTTTGGAAATGAAAATTAGGTGTTGGCTGTGTCTTCTACACAGCCGGTGGCTTTAACGTGACAACGTCTTTTGCTTGACTTCAAAAAATTTTTTTTTCTCTTACCTATATTGAAATATAAAGAGAGAAAGTATTGTTTTTGTTTTTTTTTTTACTAGTAGTTTGTTTTCATAAATAAAGATGTTCAAACATTTTCATTGAAACAATATATGACAGGTGTGGCCAAACTTTTATCCATTAAGGGCGACATATGCTTAAAAATGAGGTTTTTCGAGAAAAAAACCAATTTTGGAGTTAATTACTCGGGATTTTTTTTTATTTATTCTATTAGAGGTTATCTTTCTGCTCTAAATGACATCCCATTTAGTCTGATCTGATTAGCCGTTCGGAATCTACAGGGGTTTAAAATTTCGAAAAACGAAATCCCGCCGAGTGCTCTCATGCGGTAAAATGACCTCATATCAAAAAAAAGAAAAAAGCCCTCGGGGTATTGAACCACTCTTAAAACTATATTTAGATTTAATGTAGCTTTTATGGTCAAGTCGCTATGCGTTGCACAAGTAGGGCTATTTTTCGATATTTTTTTGCCTAAAAAATGAGGTTTTTCGGGAAAAAACCCTTTGGAGGTAATTACTCGAAATTTTTTTATTTATTCTATTAGAGGTTTTCTTTCTGCACCAAATGACATCCTATTTAGTCTGACCTGATTAGCCGTTCGGAATCTACAGGGGTTTAAAATTTCGAAAAACGAAATCCCGCCGAGTGCTCTCATGCGGTAAAATGACGTCATATCTAAAAAAAAAAAAAAAGCCCCTCGGGGGTATTGAACCACTCTTCTAAAACTATATTTAGATTTAATGTAGCTTTTATGGTCAAGTCGCTATGCGTTGCACAAGTAGGGCTATTTTTCGATATTTTTTTGCTCTAAAAAATGAGGTTTTTCCGGAAAAAAACTAACTTTGGAGGTAATTACTCGGAATTTTTTTATTTATTCTATTAGAGGTTTTCTTTCTTTACCAAATGACATCCTATTTAGTCCGATCTGATTAGCCGTTCGGAATCTACAGGGGTTTAAACTTTCAAATTAGAATTTACCACAGCGCGCGTAAAATAAAATGATACGAAAAAAATAAATGGTGAAATCTTTAGCTGAAAACTCATTC
The DNA here is from genome assembly GCA_023213315.1 of Euborellia annulipes. Classification (NCBI taxonomy): domain Eukaryota; kingdom Metazoa; phylum Arthropoda; class Insecta; order Dermaptera; family Anisolabididae; genus Euborellia; species Euborellia annulipes. The sequence goes on along the minus strand of JAKCPI010022322.1, from coordinate 8,052 downwards.
TTTCTAACCGTATATTTCCCATAATTATACCTCTTAAGACAGAGCAGTTATACGAGCCAATAAACTTTTTCGTGCATGCCCCTCTAACATGCCACTATAGACACATGATTTGTAAGACGTTGTCACGTCAAAAAAACATTAATTTTTCTTCTCCTTCCTTTTGTTTATAAAAGAATTTTTACAAATTGCAACTGAGCAAATTGTTCCAGGCATCTAAAAGAATGATTAGAATCAAATATATATTTTAAATAATTGATTAAGTATTTCATTAATTACCCTGAATGCATGTAAAGAAAGCGCCACAAGCACACAAATGTTTTTTTTATATAAAATTTTAACTTATTAAATTATATGGTATTAATTAATTAATATTTATAAAAAAATTATATTGGAAACCGTTTTCTTTAAGAGAAAGTTAATAAATTCTAAAGTGAAATTAAAAAAAATTTCAATATGATTTATACTGATATCGCCATTATTTCTCTCCTTCATGTTATGTTTTGCTTGGATTGAAACAAAAAATTTAGTATTGTATACATTCAAAAAATAAAACTTAGTAATTTGAAAGTACAGTATTTATCTACGAAATTAGTTTAGTAAAAATTGATAAATGTTTTTACAAAAATTTCTATCATAAAATATAGATTTTAAAAGCTTTTTAAAATACTTTGAGTGCGTCATCTTTTGATGATCTAATTTTAGAGATATTGGCGATCAAAGTTAAGACTATTTTCGAGCTATTTTCGACCTTAATAATATCCCCACACTCAATTTTCTATATTATCGAAAAAGCTTATTTAGCATTGTCTGATTTAAACCAAATTTTTACCAGAGATTTATAATTAAAAAAGGTTTTTCAAGTTTCGTTGAGATTGGTAAAAAAATAATAAAATATTGACTATTTTGTAAATTGAGTTTTAGAATTTGGGATCCAGTTGCAAGCCTAGACCCGGTTCATGGACGGCTCTCTTTACCAATCCGGGATCGCGAATTCTAAAACTTAATTTACAAAATAGTCAATATTTTATTTATTTCTTTACCAATCTCAATGAAACTTTGAAAAAACTCATTTTTTAATTATAATCTCTGTAAAAATTTGGTTTTGATCAGACAATGCTAAATAAGCTTTTCGATAATATAGAAAATTGAGTGTTGATGTCATTAAGGTCGAAAATAGTCTTAACTTTGATCGCCAATATCTCTAAAATTAGATCATATAATTAAAAGATATTTAGTTATTTGAAATCAGGAGAAATTCAAGAACTAATAACATGTATCATATGTTCAGGGCCGCAGACAGACTTGACGGGCCCCGGGGCTACTTACTAATACGGGCCCCCCCCAAAAAAAAAAGTTTTACTATGCAAAAGGCTATTGTACCTTCATGCCAACAATTTTTTTGACACAGTTTTCGACACAACTTTTTAAATAGTTATACATAGCTTACAATATTTATTTAAATAAAGTTATTTAAAAATTTTTCAAAGTTTCTAAACAAAGAGTTAGAATAATTTATCGAGGCCAGATCCGGACAGAGGATTTCCGGGAGAATCTGGGGGTATGGAAAATTTTTGAAAATTAGCCACTGAAATCTGCGTTTTTAGCTATCCTGGGTCGTGAAAAGATCAAACTTGATTTGAGCTTAAAGGGCCCGGCCCGAGAAAAAAAATTTCAAGCAAATGATTTATTTTAATTGAAATTTTAAGATTTGAGCTTAAAGGGCCCGGGCCCCCTGAGGAAAAAAATTTCGGCAAATGATTTATTTTAATTGAAATTTTAAGATTTGAGCTTAAAGGGCCCGGGCCCCCGAGAAAAAAATTTCAGGCAAATGATTTATTTTAATTGAAATTTTAAGATTTGAGCTTAAAGGGCCCGGGCCCCCCGAGAAAAAAATTTCAAGAAAATGATTTTTTTTTTTAATTTTTTTTTTTAATTGAAATTTTAACCATGAAAACTATTTTTTATTAGAATTTTAAGGTGGGAGCGCAATGGGCCCGGGCCCCCTCGGAGGGCCCGGGCCCCGGGGATATAGCCCCCCTGCCCCCCCTGTCTGCGGCCCCTGCATATGTTATATAGAGTTTTTGGTTTAATTACATAAAGGCATTCACTATGTGATGTTTTCTCATTGAATTATTTGAAAACCATTCATTCTATTGGAATTTGGATTATAAATTATTAATCCGCAAAAAAAGTAGAGAAAAATGATATATCATATGTGGAATATTAAAATTTTATTAATACTTCTTTTATTTCATGTTTCTTATATGGCTAATTCCTCTCTAAAAATAAATAAAATATGGCTCAAGTGGTTAATGTGTCCGCAAGCAATCAATTTTTTTTCATTCTCACGAAACCAAACATCGCGAGTTCAAATCCACCTCCTGCACTTTTTTTTTTATTTTTGTAAAATATATAAAATGATATTTCAAATTCTAAATTCCCCCTTCCCTGAATAAGCAAATTTCCGCTCCCCCCTCCCTCCAAGTTGTGAGCTGCACGAGGTTTTTATTTACCACCAATATAATGAGTGAGGTGCTACGGGAGAGGGGGGCTGATATAATTGTCGGAGGCCATTTCCCCTCTGCCCCGTAGCACCTCACTGATTAAAATGTTGGTAAATAAAAACCTCGTGGAGCTCACAACTAGGTCGGTCCCGTTTGTTTTGCGTCCCCAGCCCGGTTGCGCCCGTGGCGGGCCCCTGTTTTGCCACGCCCTGAATGTAAAACTGTTTTACATTATCAAGTTGTAATCACAGTCATTTGTTTGTTCTTTTTCCCGTTTTTTCATAATTCCCAATCCAATAAACAACAGCCATTAAACAAAATAGTTTGCTATTATCGTTTTTTTTTTTTTTTTTTTTTTTTTTTTTTTCATTTAGCCGAGGGCCCCAAACCTCGGGGGCCCCAGTGTGGTGCACCGGCTGCACAGGCCTAGCTACGCCCCTGTTTCTCACCAAAGGCGGATCCAGAGGAGGTTACTTACAGTTATTTACAAGATTTTCGTAAAAAATTACAAAATCTTGTAAATAACCCAACTCTGATAGGGGCGTCTAGCGCTTGTTTAATATGAAAATAATTTAAATTATATAATATATATTATTTCTTATGATAAAAAATATTGTATAGCTTTAAAAAATTACTGGATATCTAAGAAAGTTTGTTTTCTGTTTAGTAAAATGTTTCTACTTGTATTGGCAACACTGTTTAAAAAAAAACAAACAAATCTCTCATACTTGAAAAAACATGACAAATCATAAAAGTCATTATCTTTGATAAAAGTGTTAATATGATTGATTTAAAATAATTTTCTTAAATATTTTCTTAATGGATAGTATATTTAAAAACTGTGCAGCGTTTTTTAATGAGAAAATCAAAATAAATTTTATAAAAAAGAATGAATTAGTTAAAGAGAGAATCACTTAATAGTGAAAACTTAACAGGGTAAGTATTTTTATAAATTATATTTATTTCTAAAATATAAATTAATTAATAATTAAATTTTTCAGGTTATGAAAAAAAAAAAACAAACGATGAGATAAAATTTATTTTTATATTTTATTTAATGACAATATTTTAAGATGAACATTGAACAAGATCATTTTATTATTAGTACATTTACTCTACAAGATAAAGATTGGTTTTATAAATCAGAAGGGAATTGTAATATAGTCCTAGCCCTTCCACAGGTATATGGCCTACAAATTATCGACTGACTCACAAAAAGTATTGAAAACACCTTGAAAAGGGTGTTCCTAAAATCTCTTATCTATAATTAGTCCTTTACCATCAAAATTTCGAAATGTGATTACGATATCTTTCTCTATGAGTCACTTGATTATATATATATATATATATATTTTTTTTTTTAAATTAAATATTGACTTTTATTATTAACCAACAGCGACATGAGGTGATTCGCATAAGGAAATCTTATTCCTACAATACTACCCTGGAATCAAAACAAATAAAACGCTTTGAGCATGATTTTTATTATTATAAATACGTCTATCCAAAATTACTTCATCCAAAACTGATTGGTCTTCCGAAATTTATTCAAATCCCTCCAACAGAAATTGATTTTTTAAACGAAAGCATTGACACTTTTAGACCAGGTACCATCATTATTTATCTTATTTTTATGTATATAGCCTATAAAAAGTAACTAGGACACCGGATAAAGCTTTAAGCTAAAACAAATAAAGCCAGCCATACACCGTCGGGATTTCCTCAAGGCCCGGCCAGAGGCTTGAGGAATCCCTCAACGGCCTTGAGCCTGAAGGGCGTCCTCGAGGCCCGAATTCAATAATATTTTCTTTTAGGACGGAATTATGTCAGTTTTTCGCTGCAAGGGTTCACTTCCCATCCCAAGCGATAAATATTTATTACAAATAAATTGGATACCAATTATTTGAAATAAATAGGTATGTGGTCTAAATGGGCTTAGATGCCGAAAAAGATAAAATAAATTAAATATATATATATATTTTTTTTTTTCGCTTAAAATTTATCTAAATTAATAAATTTTGAAAAATATGATAAAATTTTATTAAAGAGAATTAGTATATTGGTCTAGAGAATATCCTTGAAGAAATAACCCTATCCGTGTATGTCCGAAGTTTCCGTAGAGGAAATCCTCAAGGAAATCGTTGAGACCTTTTCCTTGAGGACATCCTTCACTTGTATGGCTAGCTTAAGGATCATTCTTTATAAAACTAAAGATGAGATAAATTTTACAAATATATGAATATATATATATTTTTGAATCTTGAATAGTTTATTTGAAATAATAAATAATTATTTAAAATTAATGAGTGCTAGATAGTGGTTCTGACTGGGTGGTCCTAGGACTTGTACCACTTTTGCGGCAGATAGGCTAACAAGGGCGGATCCAGAGTTTTTTTTTGGAGGGGGGGGGGTAATCTGGTATGACTCAACTTTCGGTAATTTAAAGTTGTTGTTTACCAGAATATATATACAAATCAAATTTATAAGTATTAATTTTTAAAATTTGATATTAAAAATAACATTTAATTTCGAAGAAAAATATTTTTCTCAAATCTCAAGGAGAGGGGGGATAATTACTCCCTTTACCCCCCCCCCCCCGTATCCACCCATACTATCTCGCATTCATATATTTTAAACCATTGGGGCATTGTTTTGAAAATTTACACTTTTTTTTCACAACAAAGCCCTATTATTCAGAATTTAAAAAATAATTGCTTCGAGTCTGAGAGAAGAAAAGCAAAAATAATTAGACTTCTTTTGAGACCCAATATATTATTAATATTCTGAAAGAATGGGAGAAGATGAAAGGGATTCTGACACCTTTCACTTTATTTTGGAACAGCCTCTCTTATTTTACTTTTACGAACATACTTGTTAATGAAACAATAAGATTATCCTACTTATTTGGTCAAAAAAGGATCCTATAACTTTGTCAATTAGCTTGCTTTCATTATCCAGTGTTGTGGTTATTATTTTTTGACGGCCATAAGATTATATAATCTAAAATGTTTGATATTTCTAGCTGAAAGAAAAGACAAGAAATTATATTCGGGATTAGCATCTCTTTACCCTGATTACACATGTCTAAATGAAGATTTGGGTGCCAGATCCACAGTTACCATCGAGATCAAACCGAAACAGGGTCATTGTGTTGAACAAGATCGTTTACATAAATGCAAATATTGTTTAAAACAATACGAAAAGGTCTTTTTTTATTGACATGACTAAATAAAAAAAAAAAACTAACAGAATTAATAAATTTGAGTCTTGTTAGTTACTTTTTCTCTTAATATTGGTAATTATACTCGTATATTTATAATTAGAAATGTTTTGTTTTTTACAGTTGGAATCTAATTCAATTAAAAAATTAAGCAATTACTGTCCTCTTGATCTTTTCTCTGGGTAATATTTTATTTGAATATTTTAAGAGAGTTTTGAAGCTGGTTGAGACTTTATTATTTAGAAATGTATTAAAAAGGAGTTCTTATTTAGTTGAGGGTAAATGAAATGCTATGAAAAAATAAATAAATAATTTTGTCAGGGGCGTATATAGAAATTTTTTCGGGGGGCCCGAACTACGAAAATTTTTCTGCGGAAAATTTTTTTTTAAGAATTGTTTTTCACACGAAATTTTTGCGACCATTTTTTCTTTGCGGAACGTTTTCCATCCTGCGAAAAATTTGCGCTGATGTCTGTATATCCCTATATATGTATGTGTTTGGGGGGAATTTTGGGGCCCGTATGCCCCTATCGCCCCTGTTTTGTATTAAAATATTATTATATTTATGGGCTTAGCCAGACATCTTATTAGGGGGGGGGGTATGCAATTAATATATATGTAGATGTATGTAGATTATTAATTATTATAAATTATTTTCCTTTCTTATATAAGCTGATTTAAAAAAAATCAAAATAAATATATATATATATATATTGTTTTTAATAGACAAAAAATTTTCAGGACAAGACAGGACATGGCCCCCCTGCCCCATCCACTGACTACGCCCATGGTTATATTTCATAAGATTCTTAGAGAAAGGCTCTTTTGACTTATATAATACTATAATCGCCTAGGTGTCAATTTTTTATCTTAATCTCACAAGCTCCATTCTTAAGATTGTATGATATTCCAAGATTAAATAAAAAGATAAAGAGTCCTTGAATATTCAAAATTTAATTATATTGGGACGTTCAAATATGACAGAGATTGATTTAAAAAAAAAAATTTGTTAATATAATATCATAATTTAAATAAGCGGTGCGTACGTGGTCCAACAGTAGGGATGTTGAGCGTAAAACAACAAGATCCGTGTTAGTGCAACTCCGGCGGTACCTACATTTTTTTAGCTTATTTAAATTAATAAATACTTGGTTATATGTTTTTCATAATTACCTCAAGGACCAACACATGATATATATAATTCTTTATTTGTTAATATTATTTTTCTCGTCTTCATAATTACTGGAAATACCGTATTAGCATTAGAAAATAACACTTCCAATTTCTCAACCAGCTCCAAAAGCAAAATAAATATTCAATATATTGATTAATAATTTTTTTTTAATTTTAGGGACCTACAAAGAAGATGAATAAAGCGATCATGTCTTTATTTAAAAATCCTCAAAATAATTTCCAAAGATTTTCGATGTATGTCGATTCTTATCCAAAATATTATTTAATAGATTAAATAGGCCTATATTTATTAATTATTTTTATATTATAGAACGGATAATATAACCACGGAGAAGGAAAACTGGATAATAAAGAATTGGATTCTTTAATCACCTTTTTGAGACATAGAACAATTTTATTGAGTATGTATTTTATTATCCAAGGAGTTTAATATAATATTATTATGAAACCATTGAAATTGAAATAATAAATGAAATGGGGCAGAAATATCTGACGGTTTTAATATATATATACTAACTTTTTTATTTTAGAAAAAAATTGTTTTCATAATTAAAAGTCAGCCCTTGCTCAGTTTAAGTAAAGGAGAGATGAGCAGGAGCAAACAAAATAAAAAAGAAGCCTCCGATTATTCACAATCCAGCGAGAGACGTTTCGTTATTCTCCCCATCATCAGTCGGACAAACATAATTTAAAAGACGGATGATGTGAGAATATGTTTTCCCGAAACGTCTCGCATTGTGAATAATCGGAGACCTTTTCATTTTAGCTGCTCATCTTCCTTTAAAAATTGTTTACATTTTATCATTAAGGCAAAGCTGTTCGCATGTTTTTGCCGATAAGATGGCGTTAGGAGTCTTAAAAATTTAGCCAAAAAGCTCAACTATTACGAAAATTTCCCAACAGATGGCAATAATAAAAATTAAATAATATATAATATCTCACTCAACTTTTTACTTTTTTTTAGATCAAAGAATATTTTTATTGAAATGATTATACAAAGTTTATTACATGATATTTCAAACAAAAATAAAGTGAATGTATTAAATGGGACAAATAATATGTCAACTAATTTAAATAAAGATAATATTTTGGAAAACAATTGTAATTGGAATAAAGAGATCATGGAAGAAAATT
>JAKCPI010022321.1:0-18039 GCA_023213315.1 Euborellia annulipes | reverse complement strand
AAAAAAATTGAAATAATTAAATCTCTCAATTATTAGTTTAATTAATTTATAAGAAACAATTGATTATAATAATTATTAATTTATACAATTAAAAGCTAATTTTGAAATTTTTAAATTAATTATATTTAGAATTAAATAAAATATTAAGGAAGTGCTTAGCACATTCATGTCACCGAATTTGAAAGAAAAATTTTTTATGTGTAGAGTACTTAATGAAAACAAATTCTGTCTAAAGCGAGAGAACTCACTTCTCAACTGTTCTGCTAAAAAAATGTTAAAAATTTTCCCAGCTTAAGCGGTTGCTAACAATAACATTTACAAAAGCCGCAATGGGTTAGTAGCGTTCATTCTTTGATAAACATAGTGGCACAAGTCCATTTTCTCTTGTTTCGAAAATGAAAGGTTAGCATATCTGTTAATTTAAAAATCTAGGCAAATGATTGTTAGCAACCGGTTAAGACATGCTGACAAAATCTTTAACATTTTTTTTTTTAGACGAACAGTTGAGAAGTGCGTTCTCTCGCTTTAACAGAATTTGTTTTTCATTAAGTTCTACACATAAAAAATTTTCGTTCAAATCGATGACATGAAGGCTATGCCCTTGTAAATTGGATTTACAAAATTTCTGGAATTCCTGAAGAGGAATTATCGTTTCCTTTGAAATGTTGTATTCAAAATTGGATTATGGGGAAATTACCCCCTTCACTTTTCCCCTTCTGTGTTCTCTGATAAATTCTCTACATTTAAAAAAAAGCCCCATAAAAATCCGTCAACTAGTTTCTGAGTTGTATCGTATTAAAGAATTAAAAATTCAAATCATTAAATCTCACAAGTATTATTCTATAATTAATTAAATAAATTAAATTTTAATTTTGAAATTGATAAAAAAGAGAGAGAAAAGAAAAACACGCGCCCTTTTTTTTCACCCAAATAGAGATGAACTTTTGACGTCATTATGATGAATCTCCTCCCCCCTCCTTTTGCTCTCCGTCAACACACGCCCACACGTGAGTTGTCCTGAAAACAACTTCTTAAATTAAATTTGGTGGAAAAAAAAAAATTTAATATGATTAATCACACAAATTATTTAATTAAATTGTCTCCATTATTCATTTTTTTTCTTTTATAATTAATAAGAAAAATTAAAAAAAATTTAATATATATCATTAATTATAAAATAATAATTGTGAGATTTAATTATGATAAATATCAATTCTTTATTTACTCTGAAACTACTAGACGAATTTTGATGGGATTTTTTTTTGTAATATATAGAAAATTTTACTCTCAAGCTAGTTTATCGTCTTGACCATGCGCGCGGCCCACCGAAGGCGTACGAAGCTTATACATATTTCTTTGAAGTTTTTTTTTTAGATTTATTCATGAAAGAGACTTCTGGGAGCTTAAAGTCTCTTGAATTTTAAAATATAAATACACATAACCTGCAAATCATGTCGTCCGTTCAATTGGTCTACCTAAAGAGAGATAATTTATGATCCGAAAGTTGCATTTACATAAAAAAAAAAGAATATTTATAATTATTTGTACAATAAATTTTAGACGCCCTAAATGAGCTTTCTTCAAAAATAAAAATCCAACCGAAAACAAGCAGAAAAAAAAAACTGAAAAAAATTCCATGAAAAAACGTCAAGTAGTTTCTGAGTTAATAATGCGTTTCAAACATGAAAAATAAAAATTAAAATAATTAAATCCCGCAATTATTATTCGATATTTGATAATATATAATATGTTTTAATTTTTTTATTTTTCTAATTTTTGTCATTTGCATGAAATTAACTCTGAATCTACTGGTCGGATTTTTTAATGTATAGCGAATTTTATGCTGGTGCTTTTCTTTATTTTAAGCTAAATTCATCTAGGATGTTTAAAATAAAAAAATACTGGCGATTTTTGTTTTTGAATTTCTATTAAATTATTTACAAGCGTGTAATTAATTAAAAAACAAATGCAATTCAGTCAAGTAGTTTCCGACATGATGCCACTGGTTTCCGAGTTAATATGTTACAAACATGAAACATGCCAAATACATTTAATTTCAATTAAATATATGCAATTTTCTAGATTAAAAAAAAATCCTCTTTCTATATTCTTTTCCTTTTTTTTTATATATCATTTTACGCCAATTTCTTTGATCTATACCGTATATTTTCTCCCCCTTTAGGAAGCATTCCTTAGGGGGTTCCTCTCTCCTGAGGGTTGTTGATAACTCTTTAAAACGTGTCAGGCATTTTTGCACCTCCCCACGAGGGTTGCCCCCTTTTTTTTTATTTATTTACTTCAATAAATATTGAGAGAGTTTTGTGGTTAACCTTACTACATGATCCCTTGAGCCCCTCACAAGATGGAGAAAGAAATCATAAAAATATTATTTTTCTGTATTCAACGTTGGTAAGAGAAATAAATTCTATAGTTGCTATATTCAAGTCTATTCATTGTTGTCTAATTAAAGAGAATTTAATTTGTATTTCTATTATTAAATATTAAATTTTTTTTTTTAATTAAATAATTAAATCTAACAATTATTTTAATTTTTGACTAAATCTAACAATTAATAAAATATAAATTTTAATTAATTTTTTTTGTGAAATTTAATTTTAATTTTTCCTTTTTAACTCTCAAATTTTCATGGAATTTTTCTTCACTCTATAAAGATTTATAGTAGATCTCGAACAGAACATTTGCGGGGTTTAATTTGACCATAGAGCACTCCGACTGAAAAGGCAATAAGCAATAAAAATAAGATAAAATATTATATTTTTTGTAAACTATATTTTTTAAACATATGCAAAAGAGGCCATTTCTTTATTTTCTATCTTCACCTCCTCCTACCCCATTTCAATTTCTATAAAAGGCCAATAAAAAATGGCCCCCGTGTTATTTGTCATCGCCTTTTGTTTGTTGACAGGCCATTGTTTAAAAAACTGACGCCATTTTTTATTCTTCTAAGCTTATTATATATAAAAAAAAAACATGTCTAATTACTATTTGAATTTTTATAGCTAAAGTTTTAAAATATTTTTTTTTTGTAAAAAAAATCAGCCAATTTCTATATATCAGCGAAACTTGTGCATTTTATGTTCTAGATATAAACTTAAAAAGTTTTCAAATGGATAGATGATATATCGATACGGTCACTAAAATCAAAGAGAGGGGAGACAAGGCAAGAAAAATATATTAATTTAATTTTGACAAAGAATCATGATGATTTTGTAGAATAAACAGATCCCAGCTGCTCCACTTTAAAATCCCAGCACCTCCACTCTAGAAATCTCTAAACACACTTTAAATTTTTTCCATAGAGAGAATAAATCTTTCATTTTCTTCTTGTATTAGCAACATTTATAACTAATTTTCTTTTTTATATGAATGAAGAAAGAATAAAGAATTGTTTCCGTTAAATTAATTTAAAAAAAAATTAATTTTTAAAAATTTTTTAGAAGTTGAATTCCTGCCTGAAGTTTTTTTTTCACACAGTGAGTTGGCTAATTTTCAAAGAATTTATTTTTATTTAATAAAAATTTATTTATATTACTCGAAATTTTTAATTATTGTCTCTGATTATTTTTAAAACCTTTTTAATTTAGAAAACCTTTTTCACTTCTGTACAGAGTATAATCTTGTTTCTAAACCATCCCAGCTTCTATACCATTCAATATCCCAGCTCCTCCACCATGTAATATCCCAGCTCCTCCACCCATCTGATAAATTCTTTATTAATAAAATAAAAAGTATTTTTCTTAATTTTCAAGCATAGTGCACACACATTCACACGCTCGTACACCACAAACCCAAATGGATGGAGTGAAAAAGACAAATGTGAAAGATCGAGAGTCCAATCTCGGTTAATTCCAATTGCGAATTTATCAAACAACCCACACACCACACACACAGAGGTCAAAGAGAATAATTTCCTTCTTTTTTTTCTTTTCTTTTGGCTTTGATAAATGCATTCATTCATCCCCAGAAAGGAGGGCGTTATCTAACCATATTCAATTAATGGTAGTAATTTTATTTTTTACAAAAACATTGAAATAAAATTAGCTTAAATACTGAAATTATTTTTAAATGATTTTTTTTTTATTGCTATAAAAAGGTTATGTTAGAATTCTGTTTCGTGAAATTGGATACTCGTTCTTTCACTTTGTGTGTGCGTGTGTTCAGTATGCTTAAAAATTTAAAGCAACGCCACTTATTTCATTAATAAAACTTTGCACAAAGAAATACACTTGTGGAGGAGCTGGGATATTTCATTGTGGAGGAGCTGGAATATTGGTGGCTTTTTCTCGGCTAATCTCTTTATCTTTCTGTATCGATCTCTATACTTCAAATCTCCTCCCTCCCTTCTACCATCTTTCGATACATCTTTCATCAAACAATTCCTTTCTCCTATCCTACCCTTAACAAAACCTCTTCATTCCATATTTTGTCTGACTACGTGATAATTAATATACTTCTGCAAACTAAAAAAAGTCTCTTTTTCTACTCATAACAAAACACTCAACGAATTTTATCTTTATTTCTTTATCTTACTTTAATTTAGAAAAACAGAGTATAATAATTGTTCATCAACCATGCACACAATACCCTATCTCCTCCGTGATGAAATATCCCAGCTCCTCCACCATTGAAAGACGATTTCTTTTCGATTATTTCTTGACGTTTTGCTGTAAGCTGATCACATGCACAACATTGTCACTGTTTTTAAAAATACTTTTGATTATTACCAGCCGTGAAGATGGCCTAGACCTCATGCTGAAACGTCAGTCGCGAAAATCTAAATAAAAAAAAATTTGACTGCAAACGTCGGTATTTTTCTGACTCCATCACCATTTATATGCGGCTCCAACTTTCCCGATGCACAGTAATCCCCGATTTGTGTAACGGTTAAAATTTATTTATTTAACAATAATTAGGTGGTAGTTAGTCTAAATATCATCAAAGACGATGTGGAGGAAGGCCGTAATACAGATTAAAGACAAAATGAAACAAGACTTCTATCGGCCCGAATTATTTATTTTTCCTCTGTCGACGTTTCGGGGACTAAATGTCACCCATCATCAGGACCGTAAGTATGTTAGACTGTTAGTATACTTAATACTAACTTACTTAACAACTGATGGAGGCAGAGAAAAGAATTTTTTAACACCTTTGTCCTGAAGATGGGTGACGTTTAGTCCCCGAAACGTCGACAGAGGAAAAATAAATAATTCGGGCCGATAGATGTCTTGTTTCATTTCGTCTTTAATTATTTTTTTAAATTAATTTTTTTTTTTTCAAATTATTAGTTTTAGATGGAAAAATTAATCTTAAAAAAATTCATCCTTGTAAAATTCTCTACATATTAAAAAAAAAAAACGAAAATCGGTTAAATAGATACAGAGTTATATAAAGAAATATAAAGAATTTAAAAGTAAAATTAAAACACGCAAATATTATTCTATAATTAATGATATATAATTATAAAACAATTTCTATCGAATTTTTAAAGAAAGACACGAAGAGAAAATGAAGATTCACCCAAATCCATTAATAACCAACTTAACATAAATTCACTTGTAAACAAGTAAAACTGTTCTTTTTATATTCTTTTATAAAAAAATGTTTTAGGTTTTTTTAAAAATTTTTTCCTAAAAATGTAAACTGTAACCCAGCAAACTCGCCCAAATTACACTAAAAAGACTAAGGAAAAGAGGAAATAAAATACTCTCGAAGCCTTTACACTACAAAATTGTAAACTACATTCGCCTAGTGCGAGACATTGTATAAAAGAAATATGAAATAAAAACTGTTAAATTAAAAAAAAACTATCGAATTTTAATCTCTAAATTTCTTATTTTTAAAGCAATGGAAGACCATACAGCTAGTGGATTGAATAAAATTCCACTTTGTCGATAATAAAAATAATTTTTTTTTTTTTTTTTAAACTTTCTGATATAAAATTTATAACGGCGATCATAACGAATAATTGGAAATCAAAGAAGGAATTTCTTTGCTCGTTAGGTGTTGAAAGGAACGGTTGACACCAGGGGGGGGGAGAAGTGACCACAAACAAACCAACCAGCCACAGCTACTAAATTCCCCTCTCTTTTTTTTATTTCTTCTTCCTCTTATGGAGACAATTCGAACAATGTTTAGAATGTTAACGATTTCCAATAACCTGGAATTTATTCACACTTTTTTTTGTTTTGTTTGTTTGTTAATTAACATAATTTTTAACTTTGCACATCAACCGTAAGTTGGATAGGTAAAGTTAATGTAATCGTAAAAAAAAAAGGGTCGGACTAAGCCGAGCGCACAACTTTGCTCACCCACTATTCAAGAAAAAATATTTGTTCACTCCCCCCTAGAGCCCCCCCCCTCCAATGATCTGATGTTTACATACACCCAATCTAAATCTCAGTAACAAATCCAAGCCCCTAACACATCCAGTATTATGTAAACATTTGTTTTGATGATAGTGACTAACTTCATAGAAGTAGCGGGAAAATTTGAATCTAACTTCACAGAAATGCCAACAGATGGCGCTGACGTTGCTGTATATAAAAAGGGCACGTAACGGACAAGACAGTTGGTTCACTTGAGTCGGAGCAAGTGCACAGTAGACCTGGGTGATACTGTATCAATCTGATATTTTGTATCAGGTAGGAAAAAGTAACAGGTACACATAATGGGTACGAGCAAAAGTATCGGGTATTTAAATATCAAAGTAAAAATCAGATAACTTATTTATAAAAAAAAAATATTTTTTTCATTTCTGCTCTCTTTCTTAAAGCGGAGAAAATAGAAATAATGTATAAGTAATAATTAGATTTGTATTTAATTATTATAGGGCCTAGTGAGAAAAGTAGAGTAAAAAATGTAAAAATGATTCGGAATGACGTTCGAAAAGCGCGCCAGAGCTAGCGAAATTGCCCTGTCAGGAGAGAAGAGGCGGGGCGGGGCGTCGCGAGTTGAGGGTCGCAAGAGAGAAGGAATGAGAGAACAGCCGAAACGAAAACTGTATCGGGTAACTGTATTGACGCTCTAAAGTGAAAAGCAAGTATTTGATCAATGCGCAAGCGCGAGAATAAGGTATGAGTGAGAAACAGATACGCGTCCTGTCCATGTCCAGTCGAGTATGCCCGAGTTGTTGATACTCATATAACAGATACCACAAGTATCTCTTATTTGCTCGGTATTCGTTTCTCACTCGTACCTGATATCTCGCGCTTGCGCATTGATCAAATACTTTAGAGTGTCGTTTCTTTCTTACCCGATACAGTTTTGGTTGCGCCTGTTCCAGGCCTGCTCTCTCTTTCCTCTCTTGAAACCTCTTAACTCGCGACGCCCCGCCCCGTCCCTTCTCACCTGACAGGGCCATTTTCGCTATTGCGCTGGCGCGCTTTTCGAACGTCATTCCGAATGATTTTTACATTTTTTACTCTACTTTTCTCACTAGGCCCTATAATAATTAAATACAAATCTAATTATTACTAATACATTATTACTTTCTCTTACCTATGTATATATGTAATATATATATAGAGAGAAAGTATTGGATTCATGTCAAAAATTCGATGTCGAGATTTTGATGGATCTTCACGTTTTGAGGTCCCCTGAATCCAAAAAAGTGGTTTTTCGCGACATGGTCTGTCTGTCTGTGTGTCTGTGTGTGTGTGTTCAATTTTAAGCATGAAGGAATTGAGCTACGAGGTTGAAATTTTATATTTAAGTTAAACACCCCCGGGACCGGAAAAATAAGCTTTTTAATCAAAATCGGCCAAAGAGTACTAGTACTTTACTGATGTACTTTTTCAGTTTTTTTCGATTTTCTCAAAATTCGCTCTAACGATTTTGATTAAAATTCAAAAATCAATTATTTTTTAGATGCTCTTTCAACTGTATATTCTCATTTTGCCCTCAAAATTGTTTGAAGCACACTTTACTCTTGTGCTTCATAGGAAAGATAGGAGAAATGGTTGCCATGGTAACAAAATATAAATATTTTCCCATGTTTATAAATTTGACATCTTAAATTCTAATATATTGGCGGAAACTAAATATATGTCGACACAAAAAATCTGGTGTGACAAGCACAGAACACAACTTTCGATTACCGAAGGTAAGAGAAAGTTGTGTGCTGTGCGCCAGTCACACCAGATTTTTTCTCTTTTCTTCACTTTGAAAAAGAGAGCAGAAATGAAAAAAATATTTTTTTTTTTTTTTAATAAATAAGTTATCTGATTTTTACTTTGAAACTATTTTTTTTTTATAAAAACATTAATTAAAAAAATAAAAATATATGTTTGAAATACATAATGGACTTCAATAAATTAAATTTCGTTCGCTGGTAAAGAAATTTCTTAATTATTTTTCTAGTGCAGTATATAAATTGACATTTTAAATTTGGAGACATTAAAATGTCAGTTCAGTCAGTTTGGAAAACTCTTTAGTAATGAATAATTATGAGTTTGTTCTCAACACAAGATAAATAGGGTAGAAAACATTTGAAAAAATGTTAGACACGTTGTTATTGACTTGAATTAATGTAAAGTTAGCGTTGCTGAGTGAAATTTGTTTCGGGTACAAAAGTATCAGGTAAAAGTATCGGGTCAGAACAAGTACCTGTAACAGCTGGTACCTGGTACAGCAAAATCGAGTAACGACCCATGTCTAGTATGAATGTGAGTGTGAATGAGAAAAAAAAGTGTGAATGTTTAAAAAAAAAAAAAAAAAAAAAAAAAATTATATTTTATCAATTTAAAAATTGAAAAATTAAATTTCACAATTATTATTTTATAATTCGTCATATATATTAAATTTCAGCTTTCCTATTCTTGTTTATAAGGATAGAAATTTGTATTCTTTTATATATTTACATTTATTGCAGGATAAGGGCCAAAGTTGAGCAGTTATCTAATTATTTTTGGATACTGATAT
Organism: Euborellia annulipes; assembly: GCA_023213315.1. Taxonomy (NCBI): domain Eukaryota; kingdom Metazoa; phylum Arthropoda; class Insecta; order Dermaptera; family Anisolabididae; genus Euborellia; species Euborellia annulipes. The sequence continues at coordinate 9,099 of JAKCPI010022321.1, read as the reverse complement.
GGCCTGGTCATTATTACTGTAGTCATAGATAATACAGTATTATTATATGGACCTTTTCTTTTGAAAGTGGTGTAAGTCCATTTTCTATTGTTTCGAGGAAATGAAAGGTTTGCTTATCTGTTAATTTAAAAATCTAGACAAATGATATGAAGTCAGTGAATGTTTCTACTTCTTTATCAATATCTAATTTAGTTTATATAAATTTGTTTTAGGCGAATTTGACGAAACTATTATATAATTACATTACTGCAAATGGACTTACACCACTTTCAAAATTACCCAATTGTAAAGATCGTTGAATTTAAATTTTGAAAAATCAACTATCACTTAAGGTTGTTCGGACATTAAAGCACTTTATCATATTAAAAGCTAATTTTTTAATATGTTATTAATCACTATCAAATACGTATAAAATAAAATTTTGAAGCAGATCTGACCCAGGGTTATCGTGTAATTAATTTTTAAAAAATTGAAATTTAACATGTAGCCTATGGGGAATATCGACGAAACGCACACAATATTGAATTATATATCCATCTCTGCATCTGATACAAAAACAAAAAACTTACATTTTATTAATTCACTTCCGAGGAATACGTTAAAAAATAAAATCAAAAGTTTCTGCCGTCCGCTTTTAAAGATATTTTAACAAGAAAGTCAAAAAATTCTCCAAAATGACAGTCGCTAATATTTAAAAAATAAGGGAGATTTGAGAGTGAGACCAGTCCGGCAACGTCGCATAACATAATATTCATTTCTAGCTGTTAGTTACATTTTTTTTTCCATTTTACGATATTTTTCTCGCAAATCGTCCATTGTGTTTAAACTGATTTGCATTAAACATTGTAATATATTAAATAAAATAAAATTTAAGGCGTTTAAGATTTAAAATAGATAGCTGATGAATGCAATGTTGCCAGTTCTATATTACGTGAAATACTGCTCAAGTCAAAAGTCACTCATTTATTATTTTTGGTAATTAAATTATTAACTTAATCCAATTATAAACTATGATAGGTCACGTCTAAATTATAATAAGGAATTTTGGCATTCAAATTTTTAATTTTATTTAAAAAAAATTTAGATTCTATTATGACTTACGATGTACTATCCGAACAACCTTAAAATAAGCTTCATATTATTGCAATTTTGTTTACAAATAATGCAGGGCCGGAACTAGGAGATTTTTTAGGGTGGGGGGGGGCAAAATTTAATTTGCCGCCCCCTCCTTAAAATTTTCTATACAAAATTCATATCATTTTACCTTTTTTTTAGTAAATCTTTCTTTAATTGCCGCCCCCTGATATCTGCCGCCCGGGGCACACGCACCCACTGCCTCCCTCCCCTAGATCCGGCCCTGAAATAATGACACGAACGATATAAAATAGGAGTAATATTTTTAATTTTAGACGTTAATTACATTGTTAAAATTACTTGGGGACGTGTTTTGAAATATTCATGATGCACCGGAGGTATTTAAGATCATAACTAGTTAATATCTTTATATTAATAAGTAACCTAATCTCGCAACCAGTGGCGTCATTTCAACTTTTTCTTGGAGGGGGGGGGGGCAAACTTTTTTTTTTCAATTTTTCACTTCAATTTTCTTACAAATAGGTATCTCAAATTTGGCCAAAAGGTATCTAATTAAATTAATTTTTTTAATTTTGTACAATTTCGTAGATATATTTTATTTACGTATAATAATACCTAGAGAGGAGAGGGGGGGGGGGGCAAATACCCTTCCCCCCACAAATGACGCCTCTGTTAGTAATTCTTAACAAGTTTATAAACAAATGCACAATAACAGGCTACTAACAGGCAACAATCTGCTAAGCTACCTACCTCAAATTGTACTTACACCACTTTCATAATCAACGATTTCGCAATTTCTTTTACCGACCAATTTTCAATTGTACAAAACATGGGAATTTTTTAAGGAATTTGCCATTAGCTAGTACATAAAAAATTTACATTAAATTAAGCATAAATTATGTGATATCTCAGATTTTTAAAAAATTGGACTTACACCACTTTCAAAATAAACGGTCCATATGTATAGTTGGTTGGAGTTATAGTTATATTATGTTATAAATCAATAAAGTTACTTCATTATAAATTATTATAATTATTACATTATATCATAGTAGCATAACATTCAATTCAAGTTTATCTTTAAACAGGACTCTATCTCGAATTAACTTAAATCTGACGACAATGTCCCCGAATACTGTTGGAAAAATACATACATGTATGTCCAGTAATATTTCATAAAGATAAATTCCGAACTATTTATTAAATGATTAAAATTATCCCAGGAGTTGACACACGCGGCCGAACTATAGGAGAAGGATCCCCTTTGTATTTTTCTCCGCGATGTTTAGGGAGAGAAATAACATTTCTCTTTCTTAAGTTGACATTATGAATATCAGTTCGAAATTTTAACCTGTCAAGGAGATTAGGCTTTAAAATGAATATTTTCATTTTGCTCTTGAAATTATTTCAAGTACACTTTACTGATGTAGTATTTCAGATTTTTCAAATTCATTTTCCGTCTCTTCCTTCCATAGAGCCAAAGTTAAATCCCCATATGGGGATTTGTATGTTAATTTCGATTCAAAAGGGGGTCCCCTTTGGAACTTTTTTCGCATTTTAAAATTTTTTTTTCCAATTCTTATGAAATTTTGTATTTATTTACGATTCTATATTGTGTATAAAATGTCCAAATATGAGATTAAAATTTTGAAAAATAACCATAGTTTATTTGAAGCAGTCAACATTTAAAATGCAAGTTTGAAACTAAGGTGCTATCGGAAACTAAATATATCTCGACACAAAAAATCTGGTGTGACCAGCACGGTGCACAACTTTCTCTTACCGAAGGGTAAGAGAAAGTTGTGTGCTGTGCGCCAGTCACTAGAAAAAAAAATTTAAAATAATTTTTATTTCTTAGGTATTTTATTTGTATTTTTGTAATAAAAAGGAGAGAGAGAGAGTTTGTCAAGTTAATATCCATATATAAATATAGATATATATATTTATTCATTGGTTATGCATTGAGGTCGCCCAACCGAGTGACAGCCATTTAAAGAAATCTCTTTGTACGTGTATGTGCATGACCAATCGTTAAAAAAAAAATTCATCTCCATGTCAGAGAATTTAAATACACACGCATACACAATTTGGAATTTATTCTTATAGGGTGGGTGCTCTTATTAAAAACATGAGATTGCTAATTATTTGAAGAATTACACAGGCCAAGATGGCATTGAAATTTAAAGCTATTATATTTCTGTTGGGTATTTGGGTAGAGGTGTTTCCAAAAAATGCCATCAGTTTTCCTCTATCAGCTCTAGTTTTAGAGAAAATGTGCCCTTTTTATGAATTTTCTAGATTTTACCTTCCCTTACAAATATGCAGAAATTTGAAATACACAGAAATATAAAGTTTCAGCCCAATTGGAGGTGGTTTAGTGGGGCAAAACAGGGCTAAAAGTTTTATTAACAAATCGAATATTTTCAATTTTTTTAACTTTGGACTTACTGATGTAGTTTTTCACTTTTTTTTCGATTTTTTCAAAATTTGCTCCAACTAAGCTTATTTTGATTAAAATTCATAAATCACTTATTGTTTTAGATCAGTGGTTCCCAACCTTTTGGAGCCCATTGCCCCTTTCTGGAGGTTGACTAACACCTATCGCCCCCTTTTCATTGTATGTTACACTATACCTGCTGTACATACACAAAATTTATATGGTTCAAATTGAATCAAATTCATAAATTCTGTGATCTGCATTTGCATTTTCGTACAAAACATGATTTAAAAATTTTAACAAAAAAGTAGCCAACTACTTTATTTCAAAGTTAAAAATGAATCAACTTCCTCAGGTATTTTTCTTTTCAAAGTGAATAAATACAACAAATGCAGAAATAGTGACCGAAATGTTGAAAGTTTTTTAGTTAAATTGTATTATTAATTACTAACTAAAACTAACCACAATGAATGGCACAAATTTAGGAATAGTAGGCAGGATTTATAATATTTATCTCAACCCAAATCTTTTAAAAAATCTATTAATAATTTTATCTTTATAAAGAAAGTTTCAAAAATGGATCTTTATTCGGTAAATGTTTATTTAATGGAAGCAAAAGTGACGTTTCGATTCTAGATTGAAATTGGATTCTTCAGAATATTTTATTTTTATGACAATTTTTTGTCCTCTTCTATCCTGGCCATCCTCTAAATGGGATATTTTTCTCTTTGATTTTTTTTTTTTCCTTTTAAATTTTTGTAAACTCTAATAATTTTTCCCTCTATGATTACTCATCGCCCCTGCCCCCTCTTATTTATTGCCCCCCTGAAAAACCAAACCGATCGCCCCCAGGTTGGGAACCTGCATACATCTTTTCGCCATACTTAGGGCATATAAGACTTTGACGATAATCGTTATTAAATGCATATATCTATTAGGGGTCCAGGCATTCTTATTTAAGCTATTTGGTATCCAAATGGCTTAAATAAAATCATCTGACAACCTGGGATCCGAACCCGCGACCCTTGTTTTACAAGGCCAGCACGCTAGCCACTAGACCAAGTCCGAGTGCACTCTTAGGCCTCGGGTACGATACGAGCGGTGAGCGGCAGAGCGGCAGCGTCAGAGCGGCAGAGCGAATTCGCTCAACTTTTTTGTACGTATTGGTTTCAATGTATTTGGGTGGCTGCTGGCTAGGATAAGCCTGAGCGGCAGAGCGGCAACTTTTGACGCTCACCGCTCGCCGCTCGCCGCTCGTCCCCGACATTAAATTTCGCTCACCGCCCAGGCGCCGCTCATGAAAATGGCCGCCTTTAACCAAAAAGTGAGGTTACTTTTACTTTGACAGTTCGATATGGAAGCAATAAATTTCACACATATTTGATCTATCAGACAAATTCATAAAGGAAATATGGAATAATATGTTGGTAAATATATTATTAATCCAAGAATTGAACCAATAAGAAAGGCAGTATGTTATATTTAATTAATAAAACAAATTATTTAAAGCATAAAAAAAAATTATTATATTTTTTTAAGGAAAGAAGTCAAAATATAGCACAAATTGAAAAGATTATTTATGATTTATCCTTGTAGGTGCTTGATGACATTAATATTACTAAATAATCTTATGATAACGATGTGAAGATGGAATTCGACAAAATCAACCCATTTATAATGAGAAGGCAATGTATATGAATTAACACAAAAATAATTTGTTCTTAAATTAATTGAAGAAAACAGGATGTCACAGCGACTCTTGATGAAAGTGAGTGTTGATATATATATAACTAAATACAAAAATATTTTACCTTCATCAAGAGTCGCTGTGACATCCAATTTCCTTCAATTAATTAAAGATCAAATTATTTATGTGTTAACAATAGCAAGAATTCTTAAATGAAATAATTTGTTCTTGAAAATATTGTTTTAGTAAGAACCTGCAACAAATGCCGAATTGTCAGTTAAATTAAAATGCCCTGGAAATTGAAATTTAATTTTTATTACTACAACTCGATAAGAAAGGACCTACCACATGCAAAGAATTTCCTGGGCCCCTCTAAACATGATATTTAATTTCTTTTTGTTTGTTAAATTCATTCATTGCATGATAAATGATAATAAAGTGTCAAATATTTTGAAATAGAATTGAATTTTATTTTAATAATTTCAGACTTTATAAATTTGACAGAAAATTTAATAAAAAAAAAAAAAAATTTGATAAATTTTCACTTAAAATTAATTATAAAAAAAAAAAATTAATATAATACTTGTGATTTTAAAATTTAAATAATTGTATGCTTAATTGAAATAAGATATAGGAATAGATAAAAGGGCTTCTAGCCGACTCGAATTTTCACTTATATTTGAATATTGCGCTTGCTGATTCAATTTGCCGCTTATATCATACACCCCCTGCCGCTCTGCCGCCCTGCCGCTTTGCCGCTCACCGCTTTGCCGCTCACCGCTCTGCCGCTCACCGCTCGTATCGTACCCGAGGCCTTATACTTCATAGAAAAGAGAAGAAATGGTTGCAATGGTAACAAAATATAAATATTTTCTCGTGGTTATAAATTTTACATCGAGATTTCAAATTTGCCGTATTGCTGAAAACTAAATATATGTCGACACAAAAAATCTGGTGTGACAAGCACAGAACACAACTTTCGATTACCGAAAGTAAGAGAAAGTTATGTGCTGTGCGCCAGTCACCAATTTTTCTAAACTTTTAGCCATGTTTTGCACCACTAAACTACTCCCGATTGGGCTGAAACTTTATATTTCTATGTATTTCAACTATCTGCATATTTAAAATCTAAAAAATTCAAAATAAGAGCACTTTTTCTAATAAAATTTAATTATTATCTCTATAACTCTAAAACTAAATATAATGGATGGCATTTTTGGAATCATCGCTACCCATTTACCCAGGAAAGCTAGCTCTAATTACACCGATACCAAAATCACTGTTTGCCCCTCATAATTAATTTATACTCCGCGGCTTGATTTTGACAATTTCTCTAGACCTTTTTTTTTTTCAATTTTTTCCATTCTTTGGGAGCAGAACTTGGTCAATTGAACCATTTAACTTAATTAATATAAAAAAAAATTCCACAAAATATGAATTTTGTTACAAGTTTACAATTCGTTTCTTATGAATGTTTATTTAAAGTTTTTCTCTTGTATTTTTTGCTATATAGCAAAAAGAAAGATTTTATAGATTATATATAATATATATAAACATCTAAAAGATTTAAATATATATCACCATAATTATCGGTCTTCCTCCCGATCTTTTGTCTCCATGATTATCGATTGTGGGGGCCCTACAAGTGATTGTACTCCCCACACCCTTATATTTTTTAAATATCTATTAAAAAAAAAAGATGGCGGATCAAGAAATAGTGCCCGTTTTCTCCGCTAGAGAGCTCTAGTGGTTCCGTCCTCAAGTACCGTTAAATCAATTTATACGCGTTATAGGCCCATTCAAACATAGGGTTGATAATATATGCGTGAAAAATGTTAATATATGCGTACAATATGTGTTTTTTTTTTTAAATAAATAGAAATAAACAATTATTTTGTAGGAGTAGAGATATTTTTTCATTAGTCTTAAAAACGATGTAACAGCTGTTTTTCACTATTTTAAACAGTGGCGGATTAATGCAATTTTGTCGAGGGGGGGCGGTTTTTTTTTTTTAATTTTTTTTTTTATTTAAGGACTTGGTCGGCATCTATGGCCATTTAGACCCCTTTTCTATTTATTTAAATTGATTGGTAACAAATTCAATTTAAATTAAAGACGGAAATCATAATTTCTTTAGATTACTAGTTTTTATAACTGTTTGAATTTCTTCTCGGGGGGGGGGGGGGCGATCGCCCCCTCCCCCCTTTAATCCGCCCCTGATTTAAAATTCCTTCTTATTTTTTCATTTTTCACAATTTCATTAAAAAAAAAAAATTGGTGTGATTGGTGGCACAGCACACAACTTTCGATTACCGAAGGTAAAGACTGTACTTGTCACATCAGATTTTTTTGTGTTGACATATATTTATTTTTCGTCATGATGTAAAATTTTTTTTTTTTTTTTTAAACATTCACACTTTTTTTCTCATTCAGACTCACATTCACCCACACATTCATACAGTCTTTTCGGCAACTTAGGCCATTTAAGACTTTGACGATAACCGTTATGAATATATATTATTTGGGGTCCAGGCATTCTTATTTAAGCCATTTGGTATCCAAATGGCTTAAATAAAATCATCGGACTTCCTGGGGTCCGAACCCGCGACGTTCGGTATACGAGGTTAGCACTCCAATCCCTACACCAAGCCCCACATGGGAAAATATTTGTTACCATGGCAACCATTTCTCTTATATTACAAATACAAGAGTAAAGTGGGCTTCAAAAGATTTCAATGGTAAAATGAGAATATACATTTTAAAGAGCATCTAAAAAATTATTGATTTTTGAATTTTAATCAAAATCGTTAGAGCAAATTTTTAGAAAATCAAAAAAAAAAAAAAAACTAAAAAAATACATCAGTAAAGTACTAGTACTCTTTGGTCGATTTTGTTCAAAAGCTTCGTGTCACGTGCCAGGGGGGTGTCTAACTTAAATATAAAATTTCAACCTCCTAGCTCTTTTCGTTCTTGAGATATTTTGTTCACAGACACATAAATCTCGTAGTCGAAATTTTTGATCGCAATACTTTGCTAATATACATTAACAAATAGTATATAGGTAAGAGAAAATAAAAATATTCTTTGAACCCACAATTATTATTTAGTGGGCAAAGTTGTTCGCTCAGCCTGACTATATTTTTATTTCACCACCTGTTAGTTTGCTTCTAGACTATTCTTTACAAGTGTGTGTGTGTGTGTGTGTGTTAGAAGAAAAGAGAAAGAGAGAGGGGGAAATCTGTTCAATCAATTCTAATCAAAGGGTTGAAGGGCCATCAGCCATCAGCCTATTGAGAAGATGAAATGTTCTCAACATTGGCATTATTATTATTTGTCTGAACGTTTTTTATAGCTAGCCTCGTCTCTCTCTCTCTCTCTCTCGTTTCATTTTATTTATCCGGATGCATTCAATTGGCATTGATCCACTCACACATGCAGGCATCCCTTAACTCGTAGAGAGAGAGCGAGCGAGATCATCTTACAAATTAAATAACCAAAGTGGTTGTTGTTGATATGCATACTGCATTCTGCATCATCTTCCAAAAATAAAAATATTTTGCTCTAAGCCTTCATCAGAAATAAAAGAGAAGCACAATTAGATCTTTTGCTTTTTTATTAATGCGCAATAGGAGCGAAGGTGTTACGCATATTTTTCCCGATAAGATGGCGTAGTATGTCATAAAAAGTATGCCCAAAAAATCAAGTAATTCAAAAATTTGCCAAGAGATGTCAGAATGGTAGCTAATAATATTTAATGCATTTGGTTGATTTTCATTGATCTTTTAACAATAAATACTTTATAAATGTTATTATATATTATGTATCTTTTATAAAAGCATAAAAATATATAAATATAGGCTATTAGGGGATCGTCTGTTAG